>BQNB010022485.1:0-62956 GCA_026074375.1 Tanacetum coccineum | reverse complement strand
CGCTGACGTGGCAGCAAAAACTTGGTGTTGCCAAGTTATGATACCTGATGCTGACCTGAATATTAGAACGAGCTTTCTAATTTACCCATCAACCTTTTATTTCCTTAGACAACATGCTGTATATTAAATTCAAACTCAACCAAAATAGACCAATTCCAATATACTTAATAGAACTGTTAAACGACGTCGCATGCCCCACTCACAAAACCACTTTTCATTATTACTGTAGCTACAGTGCTACAGTGTTGGGCCGGCCCACTTTTTTTTTTAATTATTCCCGGTGGTTACTGTTCATCGGCAAATTTTTTTTTTAATAATCCCCCCTCCTTCTTTCGTCAAAAACAAGAAGAAAAAAAATATTACGTTTACGACTTTCTATCGGCCTGGGCCAAAAAAAAAAATCCCCTTAATTGCCAAAAAAAAAAAAACTTTATAATCCCCCCCTTCTTTCGCAAAAAAAAAAAAAAAAAAAAAAAACGTTTACGACTTTCTATCGGCTTGGGTCAAAAAAAAAATCCCCTTTATTGAAAAAAAAAGATTGTCATTTAATATGAAAAAAAACAAACTATTAAACATGTGACCGAAAAAACAAACACGAACAAGAAAAAAAAAACCCCACAACGACGCGCAAAAAATTAACGCCCGTAGCAACGCGCGGGTAATCTTGCTTGTATACAAAATCAGAAAACACGTACGTCTAGGTTCTTTTGTGCAGATAAAACTTACCTTCAAATTTCTACATAAATAGATCGAGATAGAATAAGATGAAGTTTTTTCTTGAACTAATTAAACGCACCACCAAAACAATATTATTGAATATCAAAGAATCAAAGCATAGTTGAAAATTTATTCAGAAGATGAGCGAATCATAAGTAGGAACACAAGCAAATTGTTTGTTACAAACAACATTGTACTGTTACTTGTTAGGTATGGATTACGTCATTTCGTGACATCATGAAATCGTATGCCATTCACATGATTGACTGTTTGAAGCCTATATAAACAAACCCCAATACTAATCAAAATACCAAGTTCTTACATATTTTCTTTTATAAAAAAAACAGCTTAATTAGAGAGTAAAACATAAAAGGGTAAGAAAGGAAAATGGATTTCTTTGGGAATTTAAGCGACGCAGCTGAGGCAGTAGCATGTGAAGCGGTGGAGGCAGTCGAGGCCGTGGCAAATGAGGTGGCAGATGCTGCGGAGGCAGTGGCAAATGAGGCAGAAGAGGCCGCAGAGGCAGTTGCAGATGAGGCGGCAGAGGCAGTGGAGGAGGCGGCACGTGAGGTGGATGCAGCGGCACTCGAGTTGGAGGCAGCTGCATGCGATGCGGTGGAGGCAGTAGAAAGCGAAGCGGATGCATTGCTCCCAGGTAGAGGAAGCTGCAGCTGAGTGGGGGAGGCAATAGAAAGTAGGGCAAGCAGTGGCATGCGAGGTGGAGGGCGTGGCATCCGAGGTGGCAGACACAGTGGAAAGCATGGCGGAGGCAGTGTCATGCGAGAGTTGAAGGCAAAGCTTCACTATGTTGGAATGATTCCGTGCATCAGTTATGTTACTCTTTGTGTTATAAGATATATTATACCTACTTTCTCAACAATGGGTTTTAATCGACTTAATGATCGGCAAAACGGTATGCAGAGAAAAGCATAGATCATATCTTTTCAATCTTTGTTCCGGTCATACTCTGGGATGCAGTAAAATTTTCGACCTGTTTGTGTGATTGATTCTTATTTCTTTCATTTCGTTGTTTTCTAATTACAACTTTTATGTAATATAAGAGTGTGCTCTGCAAATTAAATGTTTGACCTATTTGTGTGATCGATTATTATGTCTTTTAATTTCTTTGCGAACTTATTAAACTTTTTAACAGTAAATATAATTACGATTGTTTCCTGCAAATTAACATTTTAACCATATCCGATCAGGTTAATTACTGAAAAGGGAGAAAAAGAAGAACCAAAATAGAAGTTTATAAGAAAAACTGTATATACCTGATACAACGCATATTGAGGATTTATCAATTTAAAAGAGTTAATTGCATAAATAGTCCCTGTGGTCATCCCGAATTTAACGAAAATGGTCACGTCAAACTTTTTGTAACGAAAACGGTCCCCATATTTGTGAAACATAACGGGTTTGGTCCCTATAAGGACCAAATCCGTTATGGGTCTTGGGGACCAAAACCGTTATGGATCCTCTTACCACAGGGACCAAACCCTTTATGTTTCACAACCATGGAGACCATTTCCGTTAAAAAAAAGTTTGAATGATCATTTTCGTTAAATCCGGACGACCACAGGGATCATTTATGCAATTAACTCTATTTAAAAAGTCTGAAAATTCAGACTTTTTATATTTAAAAATTCAGACTTTTTCGTTTCTTTTTATGGATTTATGGAAATATTTTTTTTAACAACAAACACATCAATCTAACAACTTTTTATTATGTGCAATCTTGATCATCCATCTCATTTTAAGAAAACACATTTAAAGTAACATGTATCACTTTTTAACTAAAAAAATCATTTTTATTTTTAAATTGAAGTATCTTTTTATCTATTTATTTTTTTTAAATTTAATTTCACCATATATTTTAAAATTTTGTGTTCAGTAAAAATTCAAATAAGCCGTTTTTAATATATTTTTATTAATTTTTAGTTTTTTTATTTTTAATGCTCCTGAAACCGCTGCTTTGCGCGGGTACCATTCTAGTTTTATAACATGCACATATTGCTTAAAGATTCATGATTTACGACACGCAATTAACAAATCTGGCTCAAATTTCTGAACACATGAAACTCACTGGCGTGGAAGTGGCTTGGTTCGTCATTTTTTTTATTATAATAAGAAGAATTTCATTAAAACGTATTAGGAATTTGAGAATTATACAGAACTTGAGACGACAGATAGTATCAGTACAGTATATAAACTAGTACTCGATTCATTGAATGGGCTCTTTTTATTGTTATACTAGCAAGACCTAAATATATTAAAAGACAACAGATATCTAAAATTTAAGCCATATATACAGAGTTTATGAATATATTGTGTTCTTGATCTATTACTTTTATGAGCTATATAAAGAGTTTGAGAAACAATTGTGTAGTAATACTTATGTTTTGTTATTTTAACCTGATTGTTAAATGTTATGAAAACAAGCAGGATTACCCGCGATGGCGTTTTGCTGCAGGGAAAACGGTTAAATTTTTTTCGCTCGTAGTTGCGGGCCATTGTTTATTATTAATAAGATATTATTTTAATTTTGTGCGAGTTTATTTTTTCTTCGGTCTCATGTTTAAAATAGTTTTGTTTTTTTCTTATATGCCTATATTTGTTGGGCCTCATAAATAAAGGTTTTCTTTCTTTGGTTATATGTTTTTTTTTGCGTGCGGGTTATTTATTTTTCGGTCTCATTTTAATCGTGCGGGTTTAATTTTATTCGGTATCTATGTTTAATAATAATTTTTTTTTTTCCTTATATGGAGTTTATTTTTTCCCGCGCTTTGTTGCGGGGGCGGTAAAAAAAATTTTATTTACGCTTTTTTTTTTTTTTGTTTTTTTTTTTCGTATTTTATTTTTTTTTTTTCTCATGTTTAATAGTTTGTTTTTTTATAAGTGGTTTATGTTTAGTCTCATGTTTTAAACTTTGTTTATTTGTTTAGCTTATATAGGTATTTTTTTATTTTAAATGACATTGTTTAAAATGCAATCTAAAGTTGTACGTTTGTGACTATGCCGATTATTTTAAAGTTGAAATCGTAACTTATTTTTTGTAATATCCCCCCCCCCCCCCCCCCCATCCCTATTTTGTGCCAAAAATTAAAAAAAAAATTGGGCCGGCCCAAAGTGGGATCCCAGACCCAAAGTGAGAGCCCAGTACTGTAGAAGCACTAAGTATCTTCTTACGTACAATCGTAAATGTATTTAATTGTAATACGCGACATTCATTTTTTGTCACTAGGGTTATGAAATTATATGTGAAGTAAAACATATCCGATTTCCTTTACTGTAATAGTGTACACAATAATGAGTTATCAGGGCCGTCTTTGAGGGCGTGCGGGGTGGGCGACCGCACAGAGCCTTAAAAATTTTAGGGGCCCCAAAATTTGTCTCGTTAACAATTGTATGCATGTGTACATGTATTTTTTCCGAAGAAAACAATGATTAGATGAGAAAATATCTTTGTTGAGTAATATGTTAAACGTTTATATAACTAATTTGCGTAATATTTTAAAAATTGTGACACTTTATATATAACATTTTCTTTTCGAAAGGTCTCATTGTGTAATTTCGCACACAGCTTTTAAAAATTTAGAGACGGCCCCTGTGACTTACAGTGATTGAAACCATGCATGTCTAAAAATGATACGATACGGAAGTCATCTATTCGGAATGGATTAACTCTAATTTGTGGATTACATATTCCGCATTATGAATTTAATATATTAGTGTTTATAACAATCACAGAGTTAAGAAAGAAAAGGTATCCGACTTAACACGATAATGTGTATTATTCTCAAATGTATTATTTATTTAACAAGTTAAATGCATTTATTAGAAAAAAGAATCGAGATGAATTAATGCACCACAACCTGAGAGCACTTATTAAACAAAGAATCCCATCAAAATAATTTAATGAGTAAATTGCAAAAATGGTCCTTGTGGTTTGGCCAAATTGCAGATTTGGTCCATCAAATTTCGAAATTGCAAAAAATGTCTTTATTTTGAAGGTTTGGTTTCACTTTTGATCTTTGGTCGATTTGAAATGATTAAAATACCCCTCTGCAATTTGGCAAAACCATAAGGACCATTTTTGCAAAAATAAATAAAAAATTAAAAATAAAAAAAAATCTTAATTTTTTTTATTTCGATTTCAGTTTACGAGCAATAATAAAAAAAATTTATTTCGGTTTCAGTTTACGAGCAATAATTTTTTTTTTAATTTCGGTTTCAGTTTACGAACAATAATAAAAATAATTTTAAATTTTAAATTTTTATTTATTTCGGTTTCAGTTTACGAACAATAATAAAAAGAATTAAAAAAAGTTTATTTTTTTATTTCGGTTTCAGTTTACGAGCAATAATAAAAAAAATTAATTTTAAAAATTTTAAAAATTTATTTTTATTATTGCTCGTAAACTGAAACCGAAATAAAAAAAAATATATTTTTTTAATTTTTTTTTATTATTGCTCGTAAACTGAAACCGACATAAAAAAATTTAAAATTTTTTTTATTATTGCTCGTAAACTGAAACCGACATAAAAAAATTTAAAATTTTGTTTAAATATATTTTTTATTATTGCTTGTAAACTGAAACCGAAATAAAAAAAATTTAATAATTTTAAATTATTTTTATTGCTTGTAAACTAAAACCGAAATAAAAAAATTTTAAATTTTTTTTATTATTGCTTGTAAACTGAAACCGAAATAAAAACAATTTAAAATTTTTAAATTTATTTTATTATTGCTCGTAAACTGAAACCGAAATAAAAAAAATTTAAAATTTTTTAATTTTTTTTTATTATTGCTCGTATACTAAAACCGAAATTAAAAAAAATTTCTTACAGATTTTTTAAAATTTTTTATTTTTTTTATCATTGCAAAAATGGTCCTTGTGGTTTGGCCAAATTGCAGAGGAGTATTTTAGTCATTTCAAGTCGACTAAGGATCAAAAGTGGAACCAAACCTTGAAAATAAGGACGTTTTTTGCAATTTTGAAATTTGACGGATCAAATCTGCTATTTGGCCAAACCACAAGGACCATTTTTGCAATTTACTCTAATTTAATTAAACAGAAGAGAAAAGTTCGTTTGCATACTAGTTTCTCCTCACATACCAAGGGACAAATCCCCACCATCCATTTGTGCTTGATCTAATGGTGATGATTAATCTAAGATTTAAACTTAATAAACCTAATTTTCTGCCACTATATAAAGTCTTTTTTTTAATTCTCTTATTTTCCGTCATTTATTTTCACACACTAAATGTGTGTTTTCCTCCTTAGTCTCTCTCTTCCTTTCCCCAAATTAGTTAATCCCAATCCATTTATTTTGATCATTCAACCACCACCACCAACCGTAAACGCAACACATCCTCCTCCCCAGTAACACCAAGGTGTTTATCATCTTCTTCTTCACACTCGTTCGAAAACAAAAACAAATTTAAGTGTCAAATTGAGAATAATAATACGAACGATACTGATGCTACGATTGAAGATCCGGTTCAGATGACGTCATCTGGATATGCTGCTAAGTTGGCTAGGAAGAAGGCTACTATGTCGCTGCCTAGTAATAATAAGCATGGAAGGTGTTCGTCAAAACGCCTAAGAGAGGGATGCACAAGTTGAGAATCATTCACATGTTCCCGCTTGTCTTGGGATTGTGTTTGTTAATTCTAGAGGTGGTGGGCAGCTCGGTGGAGAGCTTTTAGTTAGCCACCATACGCTTTTTAACAAAAATCAGGTTTGCTATTTTTAGGAAATTTAAGTGAGTAAGTATGACAATGAGCTTAGTTCTGATTTGATATGATTTTGAATGGTTGGTGTGTTTAGGTATTTGATTCGAGTGAAAAGGCTCCTGATAAGGTGTTGCATCAGCTATTCGTGAATTTAGAAAAGCTTAACCATGACGGGGATTCATTGGATTCGGAAATTCAGAATAAGTTGTGAATTATCTAGTTTTCATTTCGAGTTTTCATCTCGGAACAGTCTTGGACCGGTATATTTCAAGTCTCATTTAACCTTCTGCATAAAAGTTTCTACGTTTGGCTTTCCCGTTCGTTGATATAGATTGTTTATGTTAGGGAAGATTACATCATCGATTGTTTTTGGTGGGAGACCATTACTAATTATTCCTTTGAACATGTATATGCAGATCTAGATCCCGAATACATAGGTATTGAGTCTTATATGAAGAAATTAAATTCTGAACTAAACATAGAAAATACAGGAGAGGTACGCACTATAGGGATACTGGGGCACTATAGGGATACTGGGTATGGGAGAGATCGGTAAGACGACTATTGCACCAGTTTTGTTTAGAAGAATTTCGTATAAATTTATGGGTAGTAGCTTTGTTAAGGATGTAAGAGAAAATAGTTCTACTCCAAAAGACATAGGTGCCTTGAAAGAAAAGATTCTAAGAGATATTCTAGGGGAGCACGACATATCCATAATTCATGATCCTGATAATGGAGCTGACATGATACAAGAAAAATTACGCAATAAGAAGGTTCTATTGTTCTTGATGACGTGGATGATTTTAAGCAGTTAGAGTTCCTAGCTGAATCGAATGAGTGGTGTGGTTCAGGAAGTAGAATCACAATAATTACTAGAAACGAGCAATTGCTATCAGACGCAAATAGTAAATATAAACCTCCCCTTCTAACCAAGGACCAAGCTCTTGAGCAATTCAGTAGGCATACTTTTCAGGAAAATAGCCATCCTGAAGGGTACATAGACGTTTCGAATTGTGTCATACGCTATACGGGCTGTCTTCCTTTGGCGTTGAAAGTTTTAGGCTATTTCTTTCATGGAAGACAAGCAAGTGTGTCGGAGAGTGCATTAGATAGGCTAGCCAAAATACCTATCGATAAAGGGATTTTTGACTCACTGAAGTTAAGTTTTGATAATCTAAATGGTTTCGAGTAAAAAATGTTCCTCGACATTGCATGTTTTTATAAAGGCGAAATAGTAGAAGATGTGACTAGAGTACTTGATAGCTTTGGTTTTCACGCTGTGATTGGGATGAGTGTTCTTATTGAAAAATCTCTTATTACTCTTTCAGAGGAAAGGATAGATGCATGATCTTATCCAAGAAATGGGTTGGCAAATAGTTGGTGAAAGCTTCCCGAATAGCGATTTCCCAAAGAAAAATAGAGTAATAAACCTTTATTTTTTTAAAGAGATCAAGTGTCGTATACTATATTTTGAATGAGAACATTGTCGATGTAAGTTTTGTTTTTTTGTTTCAGGAACGCAAAATTATTGAAGCCGTAAATTGTATAATAGCAACGAACTTTTTCATAAATGTACCAATTTGATACGTGTACTCTTAAAAAGTTGTACAATAGCAGTGAACTTTCATAAATGTTCCAATCTGCACATTTTAATGACGTGTCATGTTATAAATGGTGCCACGTGTTAGCCTTTCAGGTATGACACGTCATCAAAATGTGCAAAACGGAACACTTTTGAAAGTTCGTTGCTATTGTACAACTTTTTAAAAGTACACGTACCAAATCAATACCTTTTGAAAAGTTCGTTGCTATTCTACTACTAAAACCCTTTTTAAAAGTATGAAGAGTCTTCGGCTACTTAATGTTTACCGTGAATTCACTTCCAGTGAACCTACCTTACTCCCTGACGAGTTACATTGGATTTGTTGGGAAGGTTTCCCATTTTCTTCTCTCCCAGTAGCATCAAATATGCATAAGCTTGTTGGGCTGGAAATAAAGTGGGGCAAAATTAAACATTTATAGATGGGACATAAGGTATTATTCAACTAAATGAAAAGCACAGTGTGGAGTCATGATTCTCCATGCCTATACATTTATATAGATTGATCAATAATCTAATTTTATTTTTGGTATTGAACATCATTAATCTTGATTATAATCTATTCAATTCTGTTTTTGTTATCAGAATATGGTGAACTTGAAATTCCTTAACCTTTTCAATTCAAAGTGCTTGACAAGGCTTCCAGATGTCTCAGAGGCCCCCAAATGTTGAGAGATTAATGTTATCACGATGTGAGAATTTGGTGGAGGTACATGAGTCTCTTGGATGTCTCCAAAGGCTTATGTACTTGGACTTGAGTTTTTAAACAACTAGACATATCCAAGTGTCAAAAACTTAAGCTTCTACGACAAATCAAACTTATTTCTATAAGCTAGCTTATTTTCAACACTTGGAATAAATCTTTATGATGATTTATTATTGTCTTTGGAATTTTAAAGATGTAATGACATGTTTTTCATTTCATACTTTCATTTTTTTAGATCGTTAATTATTTTATAATTTGCTTTCTTGTTATACATTGCTATTTTAAAATCACAGTTATTTATCACTTGTGATATTACACTCTAAAGAGTATCAGGTATTAGCCACATGCAAATTAATTAATATATAAAAAAAATACTAGAAAGCACGTAGGTGATAATATGTAAAAAAATATTTTATTAAAAAGTATAAAAATATTAGAAAACACATAGGTGATAATATATAAAAAATATATACAAAGCAATGAAATATCATAGGTGACATTATCAGGTTAAAAAGTATACTTGTTTGTTTCTGAAATATCACAGGTGATATTAGACATTAACTATGTTTATGAAATCTCACAAGTGATATTAGACATGTCATATAAATTAATGCAATACTTATTTGATTTTTAAAATACGTCGAGTTTTTATTTTCATTGTTTTGCTTTCTTTTTATTCATATTTTGTATTTGTTAGTGAAACTTGTTTATCACTTGGGATATAACATTGTATCAAAGTTGAAAAGTAGTTAAATGGTTTGTCTTGGTTACTTTAGAGTAATATCTCAGGTGATATAGCCGCACATGAATGATGTCTACTTTTGCTCATTTTATTGCTTTATCACCTATGATATGACTCATATGTAAATACCAGAACTAGTATTACATTCTATTGTTTTATCACATGTGATATTACTCATATTAGAATACTAGAATTAGTGTCACATTATATTTATTTATCACATGAGATATTACTCTTAAGTGACTAAGAACGACAATTTAAATACTCTTCATCTTTTTTACAGTGTTATATCACAAGAGATCAATAAGTGTCACTTACGAATTCCAAAATGAATAAAAAGGAAGCAAACTATGAAAATAGAAACTTGACGTAGTCTTAAAATCAAACAAGTGTTTGCATTGTTTTTTTATCAAAATAAGAATCCGCCTAAAGATACTTAACCCTTTTAATCCTGCTAACACTATAATATCACAAGTGATAGATAACATTGGTTACATTTAAGAATTTCAAAATTAATTACAATTAGTGTCACATTATATTGCTTTATCACATGTGATATTAATCATATGTGGAATACCATAACTAGTGTCTCATTATATTGCTTTATCACATGAGATTTTATTTTTATTTATTTATCACCGGTATTATTACAATGTCAGGGGTTATAATTGTTAAGCCACGGGTGAATCTTAGTTGATAAAGATTATACTTATCATCAGTGATAATACAATCTCAGGGGTAATCAATGTTAAGTCATGGGTGAATCTTAGTTGACAAAGGTTATATTTATCACCGACGATATTACATTATCAGGGGTAATCAGTGTTAAGCCACAGATGAATCTTAGTTAATAAGGTTCTGAAGGCGGATTTGGCATGTTTAAAGACTAATATTGTTTTCAAATAGTCTTAGAATATCACATGTGGTAAATAAAAGTTATGTATATATCACGTGTGATATTATACCTAGTGGTTAGAGGTTTAGGGTTTTTGATATAGAGTTTAGTGGTTAGGGGTTTAGTGTTTTTGGTATAGGTTTCAAGTTTATGTATATATCACTTGTAATATTATACCTAGTGGTTCGGGGTTTATGATTTTTGGTATAGATTTTAAAGTTTATGTATATATCATTTTTAATATTATACCTAGTGGTTAGGAGTTTAGGATTTTTGGTATAGGGTTTAGTGGTTAGGGCTTTGAGGTTTTTGGTATAGATCTTAAAGTTTATGTATATATCACTTGTGATATTATACCTTGTGGTTAGGGGTTTAGGGTTTTTGGTATAGAGTTTAATGGTTAGTGGTTTAGGCTTTTTGGTATAGGGTTTAGTGGTTAGGGAGGGGGTTTAAGGTTTTTGGTATAAGGTATAGTGGTTTAGGGTTTAGGTATTTGGTATAGGGTTTAGTGGCTAGGAGTTCAGGGTTTTTGGTATAGGGTTTAGTGGTTAGGGGTTTACAGTTTGTGGTATAGGGTTTAGTGGTTAATGGTTTAGGTTTTTTGGTATAGGTTTTAAAGTTTATGTATATATCACTTGTGATAGTATACCTAGTGGTTAGGGGTTTAGGGTTTTTTGGTATGGAATTTAGTGGTTAGGGGTTTAGGGTTTTTGGTATAGAATTTAAAGTTTATGTATATATCACTTGTGATATTATACATAGTAGTTAGTAGTTTAGAGTTTTTGGTATATGGTTTAGTGATCAGGGGTTTAGGGTTTTTGGTATAGGTTTTAAAGTTTATGTATATATTACTTGTGATATTATACCTAGTGGTTAGGGGTTTAGGGTTTTTGGTATAGGTTTTAAAGTTTATGTATATATTACTTGTGATATTATACCTAGTGGTTAGGAGTTTAGGGTTTTTGTTATAGGGTTTAGTGGTTAGGGGTTTAGGGTTTTTGGTATAGATTTTAAAGTTTATGTATATATCATTTGTGATATTATACCTAGCGGTTAGTGGTTTAGAGTTTATGGTTTAGTAGTTAGGGGTTTAGGGTTTTTGATTTATGGTTTACAGTTAATGTACATATCTCTTGTGATATTATACCTAGTGGTTTTTGGTATAGGGTTTAGGGTTTTGGTATAGGGTTTAGTGGTTAGGGGGTTTAGGGTTTTTGGTATAGAGTTTAAAGTTTATGTATATGTCACTTGTGATATTATACCTAGTTTTTTTAACGGCGGATGTGATATTATACCTAGTGGTTAAGGGTTTAAGGTTTTTGGTATAGGTTTAGTGGTTAGGGGTTTAGTGTTTTGGGTATAGGGTTTAGTGGTTAGGTGTTTAAGGTTTTCGGAATAGTGTTTAGTGGTTAGGAGGTTTAGAGTTTTTGGTATAAGGTTTAACGTTAGAGGTTTAGGGTTTTTGGTATAGGGTTTAGTGGTTAGGGGTATATGGTTTTTGGTATAATGTTTAGTGGTTGGGGGTGTTAGGGTTTTTGGTATAGGGTTTAGTGATTAGAGGTTTAGGGTTTTTGGTATAAGGTTTAAAGTTTATGTATATATCACTTGTGATATTATACATAGTGTTTAGGTGTTTAGGGTTTAAAGTTTAGTGATATATCACTTGTGATATTATATATCACTGGTGATATAACACTGTAAGGAAGATGGAGAATATTTGTAAGTGACACTTATTTATGCTCAATAGTTTTGAATAATTTTGTATGATGATTTTTTTATTCATACCGTTCTTGTATCTGGCATCACTTGTGATATTATGTTATAAGTGATGCAACAGTTGGGTTTTATTCGTTGTTTATATTACTTGATGATTTTGTTATTTTTTGGTATAACAATATAACGTGACTAATTTTGATATTCTATATATGAGTAATATCACAGATGATAAACCAATGGAATGTAACATTAATTATGGTATTCTACAAATGAGTAATATCACAAAGGATAAAGTAATAAAGTGAGCAAAAGTAGACATAATTCATGTGTGGTTATATATATTTTAACAACTCAAAAGCATTTAATTCTGCATCATTGTCTACAACACTTAACACACACTTTTTCCAATTACTTTCATAATCGCTTATTTCATATCAGGCATGATTGACGGATAATGACAGTTATTAAACAATACTAAAGGAAGTTGAAAGTATAGAGGCCATAGCTCCCTTTACTAGCATATCCTCTTTCTGTACAAGTTACTAAGGCTTTTATAATACGTAGTAATAGATAGACAAATCATCCAATCAAAAGAAACATTTTGCTAAGCTAAAGCATTAAGGATATTGACTGATAATTATTATATTTCTTCAGGTCATAGAAATGATAAACAATCAATCAAAGTACTACGTACACAATGCTAGATTTAAGAGAAACCATTTCTATTTGTTGATTAAAAGACAACCATAAAAACAGATGTCTAAAAAGATTTGTAAGCTTATGCCGAGGGAAATGATGCTGGAAAACTTGAAACTTAATCCTATCATCGTTTCTTCATGATTCCCTGAAACAAACCAACCTCCTACCCAGTCCCAACGGCTTTGTAAAATAATTTCACCTGTAAAGGTTACCCATTAAAAAGAGTTAGATCCAAATGGTTATTTAATCAGGAATCATGTATTACATAGTTTACCAACTTAGACAACAATCTTGAACACAGTCAATAAAAATGCGTCTTCTCTGACTTTGTCTTTTTAAGAACATCCATGTATCATTAAAATCTAAAAAAAACAACACCACCCATCATCAATCACTATTGTTACTCTATATAAGGAATAGTAGTTAAAGCCCTACAGAAATCACAGGGAGATTAACAAAAAAAATCAAAAATATGGCATATCCCGCATCAGTATGCTTCTTTTCATAATTCTTTTAAGGGTGATGACTCAACTTTTCCCATTTAAAGTTGGTTTAAATTATAGATAAGTACCTATATAGCCAAATGAAATTTATAAACCCACACGATGAAGTATCTAAATCATTTATAAGTTAAATGACCGAGTTAGATGTGTTTATGTTAACCCACACAATAAAGAGTGCCAGGCGCATAACATTTTTTTATGTTCCCACGACTTGTTTCGGTTAGTGGGTCATCACTTGGTTCAGTTGGTTAAGATTCGCCAAGCAGAGTTAGATGGCTGGACACTTGAGGATTTGAGCAAAGTGCATAGAAACCTAATACGCACAGTTAACACAAACGAATTAGTACCAGTAACCGCAATGCATCCATTTCCACAAACATTCGACCATATCCATTAATCAAACAAAAATTGTGCCACACTCCCACATATTGATTTGTTATTCTGAAATCAGAATCTTTTGTTATGCATAAGGGATACAATTTTTTTCATATAAAGATGTCTAGAAACTGAATCCTAAGTAGTGTCTAAGTAACTCCCTCAAAGCTAAAAGCAACGGCCTACTCGGGTATCTAAAACCCATTATGGAAGGATACTAGTAGGCCACAACTTCAAGCTTATATCATCGATTATGTCAATATACACTACAACTTATACTCTCATAAAAATATATTAGATATAGACCATATATATAGGCAGTCACACATTATCAGCAATAGCAAAATCACAAGCGATGTAAAAACAGAAACTATACGATAGAGGCCATGATATAACACAAAGACAGAGAAGAAACCTCTAAAGTCTAAACATTGGTCAAGAAGCATCCTACTCCTTGGGAAGTCACCACTTCGGTAGTATCCAACAACGAGTAGGTATATTTTCTCCCTCTTTTGAAATGGGTTGCTGGTGTTCACAATTGAAGCTGCACACATAATTTCAGTTAGATTTCTAGGATCGGCATCCACTAGGGAATGCTCAAACTTCTTACATCTCCACCAACCACTTAACAGAGAATGGAGTGTCTATTTAGGAGAAAATGTAAGATTCATAAAGTCAATAAATTCTAATCTCATGGTTCAGAAGGAAATGATGTCTACACTTTGAATGTAGCACTAAATAAAAGATTACATCTTCAAGGATCGTGCAATTTAACAATTTGAAGTATTATTATTTTAAGGTAAAAAATGCTAGTGAAGAATTTATAAGGCGAAAGTTCCAATCGCCACATTGCCAGGCTCAAACTAAAATAACAATGAAGCATAAAGTGTATTGAATATAAAACATTACCATATATACTAGATATATATTTACCTTGAAGCATAGCTATTCCATCATCCATGTTGCACATCCTCTGGTTTCGTAGAATGAACCAATGCCCAAGATAAACGCATGATGCCCTCACTCTTTGCCTCATCAGAATCATTAGCAACCTCAGTAACTTCTTTCTTAAAGTTCCGTTAAATATTAGGAATCAATAAGCAAAGTACTTCTTGAGAAAGTAAAGCAATATAACAATGTGGTACATCAATAAACATTGAGTTAATAGTGATGCTGGAAAGCAAAATCAAAAGCTATTATGCATCAAAGTTACATTTAGAGAACAAATCCACTTAAAATGTATCATTTTGTAAGAAGATTACCACATCAATATCATACATTTATTTCGAACCATAAAAAATATATCAATAGTTACAACATTCATACTAAAGTTAGATCTGAAAGATATAAATGTTGAGTCAAAAAACTTAAAGTATTAAACACATAAATCTACCATAAATTATCATAAATTTAGCATGCACAATCACATTATTACAGTATCACTACAAATAGGTTGTGATTTTTATTACCAACAGTATGAAATAACATAAATAATACATCAAAAGTGAAAATCATCAAAGCATATCACTAGTGATAAACTACATTACAATCTCTTAATCATTACAAATTCTTCACTAGGTCTTAATTAGCCCGAATAAGTCGGCCTTTGTTCCGTGTAGGCGGATCTCGGACAATATTCTTCTCACCCAAGAGCTTATGCATAACTATCATTTGGATCGTGGTGTTCCAAGATGTGCTTTTAAGGTTGATATTCAAAAAGCCTATGACACCGTTGATTGGGGTTTTTTAAGAGAGGTGCTTAGCTCGTTTGGTTTTCATCACAAAATGATTGTTTGGATTATGGAATGTGTTTCGACTACTTCTTGTTCGGTGTGTGTTAATGGTGGGCTTCATGGATATTTTAAGGTTAAGAGAGGGATTCAGCAAGGTGATCATTTATCTCCATATCTCTTTACTCTTATTATGGAAGTGTTTACTCTTATGTTGAAAAGGCGGGTTCGTGAATCTGAATTGTTCACTTATCATCGATATTATTCAGAAATGGAGATTATTAATCTTTGTTTTGCGGATGATCTATTCTTATTTGCTCATGGGGACCCTGATTCAGCAACTGTTAGGAATAATTGTAATACTTAGTTTCTACTAGTAGGTATGTAGTTCCTACAGGTAGAGTAGTAGTTCCTACTGGCAGGAATGTAGTTCCTGCTGGTAAGGTTATTATCATAGTTAGTCCTGGTAGGCTAAGTCTAGTTCCTACTGGTAGAGTACTTAGTCCTGGTAGAGTCAAATAGTTATTCCAGGATAAGATTTTAGTTAGTTAGAGATGAGGATATGCATGAGCTAAATTAGGAAGAGTCATGCATATTATTTTCACGTTTTTTTTAACTAAAACTAAAAGATCATTCTATGGATTTCTATTAATGAACAAGGAGAATTAAGTTTTCTGAATCTCACTCCATTTCCCTAAGCCGTGGGTTCTTTTTATAGTGGTGAAACCCTAAACGGCATCTACTAAAAACACGTGAAAATAATATGCATGACTCTTCCTAATTTAGCTCATGCATATCCTCATCTCTAACTAACTAAAATCTTATCCTGGAATAACTATTTGACTCTACCAGGACTAAGTACTCTACCGGTAGGAACTAGACTTAGCCTACCAGGACTAACTATGATAATAACCTTACCAGCAGGAACGTAGGAACTACTACTCTACCAGTAGAAACTACATACCTACTAGTAGAAACTAAGTATTATAATTATTCCTAACAGCAACCGTTATCTGATTTGGTGTTGTTTGAAACCCCGGGCTAGGAAAGGGAGGGTCGAGACGAAATTTTTCTTTGTTTCGATGTGCTATTAGTAGCATTGTAAGCATTTTATTGCTAGTTTATTTATTTGTTTTCGCGAAATGATTATTTATCGAGCGATGCATGTGATGAAATCCAATAGGTATTGCGTTAGACTAGATTAGAAATGATAGTAGAAATGTTAATTAGGCTAAATAATGGTATTTTGATGATTGTTGGAAATCCAAAATGATTTTTGATGGTGTTTTGAAATATATAAATTCGTGCAGAAAAGTTTGTCACGCAAAACGAATTTCGAAAATTTATAAAAACTGATTTTTGATGTTGACATATAATAGAGTTTGTCATAACGTACGTTTCGATAATTCGAACGTCCCGTAACTCCTAATAACGAAGAAGTTATGGCCGATCGAAGTTTGGAAATTTATAAAATTTTCAAACATCTATTTTTCAAAAGTATACATTTCTAGTTCCGGATTTTTATCGAGCGTTTTGAGCTCTTTCGAGTCCGTTTCAGCCTTCGGCGAACAAGAAAGTTGTCTTGAATGATGTTTTCTATAACTCTCCTTTTTTGGTCTCAAAGTTACGAAATGTGATATAACGGGTCAAAACTGATGGTCAAACTGCTGCGTTTTTATTAAAAATACAAGTTACAGCAGATTCTTGCATGGGCATTTTCGTCATTTTCCGTCGAGTTTCGGGTCTCGGCTAAACCTAAAAAGTTGTCCGGAATATCATTTCGCATAAAATCTCTTTTTTCTCCGAATCATGAAAATGTGATTTAGAGGGCCGTTTGGCGCGTGTCAGATTTGGGTAAAAATAAATATAAATATTAAAGTCAAATGTTGACTTTAAAAAGTCAATGGGTCATATAAGACTTATATAAATTTTAACTAAGTACATGGATATAAATAAAATGATAAGTATTAAAAATACACTTAGATATTTAAACTTACCAAAGATGGTAACTTTCCGAAAATAGTAACTTTCTAAAAATAGAAAGTTATCGAAAATATAACGTTTTCAATTAAAGTCACGTAAGATAAAACGTGAGGGACAATTATAACTCAATGTTGTGGGGTTTTGGGATCTAAGGCGCAAGTGGATTTCTCATCACATGTTATGAATTGTGTTTGTGTGTGTGTGTATTATATATATTATATATATATATATATAATTTATATATATATATATTGCAGTCTGTTGTGATACGATGTACGCTCATCCGTTGACTATCAGTTTTGGAATAGTAATCGAGCGACATAAATTATAGGTCGTGATCGTGTTCATTGATTTTCCGTGAATTGTTTCGGTTATTTGATCTTCGGCTTCGACCAAGGTGAGTTCATAGCCTCGCTTTTAAAGTTTTCAATGTTTTTAACTCCGCGAGGGGGATATATTGCTTGTTTTGTGAAATTGAACGCAAACTGTTTTAATACTAAAATATGATTCCGCTTGCTACTGAGTATATGCCTTTTTCTGTGTGACTGTTAGTTACCATGTGTTGGTAAGCGCTAATGCATTAAATAGATCTATTGGGTTTGACAACCCTGTTCGGGGTTTGAATCCGTTGGGACCACCCTGTCAAACGGACATTTTGTAGTTAGTATTAGGAGAAGTGGCATACTTCTCGGACATAATTTCGTCCTACGGGATGAATGTGTTAAGTTTCGGTACACGGGCTCTTTAGTTGGAAATCACTATTTTTATAACTTGACTTACGAGCCAACGTTATACGTTTTGTGGAACCCAAAATATGCGTTCTATGTGTTAATTGTAAACTCTATGAATTCACTCAACGTTTTGTTGACTTTTTATTAAGCCATCGTTTCTTAGGTTAATTGCTGTTGATGGCTGGATGGGACGGAACGCGGATATCAAGGACGGTGTCTCGGTGAAGTAGTGTCATAAACTAAACAAGTGTTTTAGAAATCAAGTCGTGTTGTGACTTTTAGAAATAATTTCTATAATGGTATTGGGACCTATGTAACTCTGATCTTTCTAATAAATGAAATTGTATTTTATAAACGTATCTTTGAACGTTTACTGGGACTCGTGTGCATGTATTGTGAAGTAGCACCCCAATGTTGTATTCTGATGCGTATCGTAGTTTGGGGGTGTTACACATATAACCTCCAAAGCAATACTTTCTACCTTGTAAACTCCTCCATACTTCATATTCTATATGATGTTCAAACATAGTCTTTAGATCTCCCCAAAGCACTCTTTCATACCCTTCTTCTGGCCTTGTATTCCCATGCTTTGCTTTAACATACTTTCATTAGATTTTCCAAGTCTTCTCTGTCAAACTCTTTGCGTAGTTGACTAAACAATAAGTATGTCTTGGCACTTCCATCAGCTCTTATTATCTCATAATAGCCATTCCTTCCTTTTTATGAATCTGGAAAATTTACAATGGGTGCTGGCTTGGTAGCTAGGCTGTTATATAACATTAATTGCAATCTTCTTCTGTAAACCTACTCAAACGGAATTGTTGAGATCTTCTCTCTCTTATCATCCAATTCCACCTTTTGCTTTCTTTGTAGGTCTTGTTCTAGCTCATCACATGTCTTTTAGAACGCTTTCTTTGCCATATCTGAATTAGGCTCTTTCTTTGAGCTCTCTTTTACCAACTCAGTATCCATATCAACAAACATGTTTACCCTTGTCATGGCTTTATCAAATAACTTCTGAATTTCTGCAAATGACTTGTTCTTCAATTGACTTTGCTTGTAACCAGCCATGTGTTTCAGATAAGTTGACATTGTACTTTTCTTTTGTGCGTTAGTTGGTAGCTTGTTCCTCTTTTCTTGAGCTCTTAATGCTTGCAAAGTGTTTTTTCTCTTTCCAAGATGTTCACAAACATTCTAGCCTTCTCTTCATCTGTCAATTCTTCCTTGCTCTCTTGCTTGCATCTTACAGACAATAACCAATCAATCATCATCATTGCATATGTGTTATCCATATGATGCAATTAAAGTTAAAGGTATGGTTGGCTCTCTTCTTCCTTTTGTCTTGCAAGCATTTTTTCTTCTTCTAATTCAGCTTATAATTTAGCATAAAGATTTAGAGCAACCTCTTAATCATACATAATCTGATCCTTCTTCTTCAAAGGCTTCACAGGCTCAGTCATTTTTGCCTTGCCTTTGTGTTGTGAAGGTTTTCGTTGCAAGCTGGTGTTGTTCGTTGTAGTTTAGTTGTAGTTGTTGTTCACTTGGATCTTGAATCATAACCCCTCTGACTTTGGGTTTTGCAGCTTTGATCTTATTAAAGCCTGAGCAAGGTTAATTCATAACAATTATTGTTGCAGCAGTAGCAGCACTAACTGGAATTGTACTTGTGGCTGTAGCAGCATTAACCACAGGCTCTTGAGTTTCTACAAACACCTCATTACCATGAAGATCATGCACTCTAAACATATCAGGATCAATATCAAAATGAGTACTATCCAGAGTGATGTCTTTATCAGCATCAATATCAAGAATTTTCCTCTCCTGTTTGGATGCATCCTCCTGATCACCTAAATTTGCTTCATCATCTGAGGAAAAAACTTTAGCACCTAGACCAACCTTGTATAATCTTCTAAGCTTGTGAGTTCTTTAATTTTGCTTCTTCTCAAGCTTCTTCACTCTCTTTTTTAAGCTATCAATCTCCAGTGCTTGAATAGTATTTGTAGTCTCCAAGTCAAGGACAACTCTCTTTTGTCAAGTTGGTACAAAGTTCCATCAATTTTCATTGAGTTTCAGACCATTTCACCACTAGAAGCAGTGAATCACTTGGATGTGTTAGGTACACTTTCTAATATTTTCGTCTCATCTGCCATTGGTTTCTGTAGGACCACTAGAGTTGAGAAACGTCTGATTGTCCTTAATCTGTTTCCTCCTAGGTTGTTTCTTCTGAGGTTTTGTGATGTAGATGATTGATTAATAGTGGGTTGTTGTGATGGTTTGTAACACCCCCATTTTTAACAATATTATAGCAGCGGAACTAATCTGGGTATTACTCATGGAAACAATATTCATAATCATAGAAAATGACTCAAAAGAGACGTTGTTCAAAAGATACGTTATCATTCATTAAAATCAGAGTTTTACAAAGGACAGATCCCAAAATCTAAGTTACATTACAATGTTGAATGTCTAACAAGTTTTTAGCCATCTTCAAGTCCATGCCACTCTGTGCCATAAGTTGCTCAATTACCTGAGATAACATGCTAAAAAGGGTCAACACAATGGTTGAGTGAAATCCATAGATTTTTAATAAAATAGTTGAATAAAAGTCATTTATAGAATCAAATACAAAGAAGACATACTAAGAATCATTATTCACATATATACTAGATGTCATTACCCGCATTAATACTAGGGGAGTCATTAACCCACAATCAATACTAGGAGTCATTACCGCATTAATTACTAGGATGTCATACCGCATCAACATACTAGGAGTCATTACCCGCATTAATACTAGGAGTCATTACCCGCATCAATACTAGGAGTCATTACCCGCATTAATACTAGGAGTCATTACCCACATACATACTAGGAGTCATTACCCTCATCAATACTTGGAGTCATTACCCGCATTAATACTAGGAGTCATTACCCGCATCAATACTAGGAGCCATTACCCGCATCAATACTAGGAGCCATTACCCGCATACATACTAGGAGTCATTACCCGCATCAATACTAGGAGTCAATACCGTCATACATAATGGGAGTATTAACCGCATAATAATAGGAGGTCATTACCACGCATCATTACTTGGCATGTCTCTACCCCGCATCAATACTAGGAGCCATTACCCGCATCATACTTAGGAGTCATTTACCGCATTATATACTAGGTTCATTTACCGCATCAATCTAGGTGTCTTTACCGCATTAATACTAGGAGTCTTACCGCATTAATAATCACTAGGTGCATTACCCGCATACCTACTTAGGCTTTATTACCCGAATACACACTATCATATATAATAAAACAAGTTAAGTAGCATGTATCTCCCCCAAAATATTTATAAAATGGTTAAAAAAGAGGGGCTATGGAAATCACCTTAATAGTATAGGGAAATCTGATTGATAGAAAAGGTATATGAAATGAAAGTAACGGCTTCGTTACACACAACCTGGGGTAATATATCAAGTCTTAGTTTGATTGAATATGTTTTACATTATAATGAATATCATCTTTGATTGAATTGTTATGGAAATATTGTTATCACCGATTGGGCCTTCATAATTTAGAGGTCATTCAGTAAACGTCTTGAGGAGCTAGCGGCACTTTAAATCGTAACTAAACAACTCAGTCAGAACGTTAATACCAAAATGAAATCTACTTATATGAAGCTCCTCGTATTGTGATATGATTATAATCGGTTTTAAGCGTTTTATCAATATCTGAATGTTAAGCAAGTCAAGCATTATTTTAAGTTATGTTTGTAATGTTTTGAATACATTTTTTACTTTTCAAATAAGTTACATTTTTAGTCCTATTGAGTATGAAGTGGCACAAAATATACCCTTGGAGTTTGCACTTTTACGAGTTTGGTCCTTCAAGTTTAAAAGATATACAAAGTAAACCTTGCACTTTGGAAAGTGACATAATAGACCCCTATAGTTATGAACTTTGATAAAATGACTATTCAAGCCCCTTCTAGTTATTATTTCAGAGTTACGATACATACCCCTTGCATGGATAAACTTTTGCAAAACAAGTTCAAAATGCCATGGCCAAGCTTATTTTAAGTTTCTAATTGATATTAGCAGGTTATAGCTTGTTAATATAAGCTAAAATATGAAGGTTTAACATAACGAAAGTTTAAAATAACGATTCGTTAAGCTAGGAAGGCAAAAACGGGTCAAATTTTCAGGGTTTCAAAACGTAAACGCGATGCGGTTCTTTAGATCAAATTCCTTCTATAATCAAATAAAGTGTTATATTAACATTAATTAAGCATGTTAGGATGGATTATAACAACATTTAACCATTATAACATTTAGTTTTAAGAAAAACGTAAAATTAGGGTTTCGGGTGTACGGTTTTGGATCAAAATGGAAAATAAGCATGAATTGAGTTATGAAACTTTAACAAGAGTTTATTTAGGATCATATGAACATTATAAGAGTGTAGGAGCAGAAGTAGAATCTAGAACCTGGGTTGAGCTTATAGATTGGAAGGAGGTGGAAAAATAAAAAAAAAAAACAAAAAAAAAAAAAAAAAAAAAAAAAATAAAAAAAAAAATATATAAAAAAAAAAAAAAAAAAAAAAAACGGTGTAAAATCGGGACTTTTAGCTTCGTACGCCTATAATAACGACTCTGGGGCTTCAAGGCTTCAATACTTCTCTTGATTACTTCTCTTGGATCTTCTTAAGAACTTATGGAGCAGAGAGTTTCTGCCATTGATGGGTTATAGAGGAGGAAGTGGGGGATGATTTGAAATGGAGGCATAACATCCCTATATATAGTAATTTTGGAAACTTGGTGACTAAGGCAGTGCTAAGTATTAGGTTATGAGGACATATGTGAGTGTATAGGGTGATGTGTGAAGCTATGCAGTAGAGTCCATCGTACACTAGAACTACTAGAGGTGGTGGATGGTCCTTGTGGTAGCCGCGGGTACATTAGGGCTCGAAATGGGTTTTTGAGTTTGTAATTCTTGTGTACTTGATCTAAGATGATAGATTACTGATCTTAAGGTTTGTATTAAGGATTATAATCAAAAGTTGATAAGTGGTTTGGGTTAAAATGGGTCGAAAATGAGTTAACAAGGTCGCGGGTCATTTTAGGGCACGTATAGGTTCATTAGGGTTTTCAAGGCTTATAACTTTTGTACATTGCTAGGAAAATGATAGATGATGGATTTTAAACTCATTTTATGAGTTTACAATGGCACTTGATTAATTGTTGGTGGTTTAAATGGTTAAAAACGAGTAAACGGGTCAAATGCTCCATTTTGGTATGTTTAGGGTTTCTCGGATTCATTTTGCATATAATTGGTCTTGGTTTTACTTTGTGTACATTCTCCATAAAATGATGAAATAAGGATGGAATATGATTGATTATGTTGTAATATAAGTTATTACAAGTTATTTGAGTGTTGGTTGAGGTTTAAAATGGATAAAAATCAATAAACAGGTCATGGGTTACTATTTAGCTTGGGTTAGGGTTTCTAACTTGGATTTCTTGTAATTTCATGAAATGAGAATGATTATAGGATGTAAATGAAGTGCATAACTTTCTTGTAACTTGTACTTGATAGATTGTACAATATTACTTAGGAAAACGGAGGTAAAACGCCTATTTGGCTATCGTGCATTAATGACTTGTACATTATGCTTTAAAGGACTTGTACCTTATTTTGGAGGGAAAGTATATTCAAATGAGATGTTATATTACTTGTACATATGCTTTAGTAGCTTGTACATTCACTTTAGATATTAACCCTTTATGGAATTAGGGTTTAGAGGTATACGATAACGGTTTAAAGCCCGATTTGATATAACATTGCGAATGGTACATTATAGGAGCAATGTACTTTGTAATAATGATATTAAGATATTGACTTGATATGTTATGATGTTTGCTTGACATATAAATAGATATAAGTGGCATATGTAGGTTGCTTGAGCTCGTCTACTTTAGTTATGCAAGTTACATTGCATATTAAGATATTGGTAATGCAAGTAATGTAATAAAGCAAAAAATTTCCTGTACAATTATGATCATAGTAAAATAGGTTGATTTCACATTTGATGAAAATTCTAGGTTGTTATATCAAACTTGGCTCCTGTCATTCTTTATTCCTTTATTAATTTGCTAAACCTTGTGACAAACCTCACAATCACAAACTAATAAAGTTCCTTGCGCAAACACTGTAAAGTAATAATCTTTTGTTTAATTAAAACAAAGATAATATTCAAATAAGCGTTGGCCTAATATATCCTTGAAATCCAAAAAGATTAGGCTAAAAAATTATAAAAATAAAAAACCCTTTGCAGTGTATTATATCTGCACTTTGACTTTTAGATAAAAGCCAACAACCTTCTTCTTCCTCCTATAACACCAGTGATAGAAAACAACCACCACCAAACCTTGATGACTTCGATAAACCTAAAAATCAACAAACCCTTTTCTATCAATCAAAACCTGTTGCTCCTTGATGTTTAAGAAACTTGAAACACCAAGAACTTTGTTGTTGATGACCTGGTAGCCCAAACAGAAAGACCCTTCTGCTCCTTCTAGAAATTAAACAACAAAGAACCATTCTTGATCGATCCTAGGTAATTAGCGAACCCTCGAACCAAGCTCTGATTCCACTTGTAGCAATTGATCATTGCTCTATTCACAACTTTGTTTGATGTTACTGAACCTTTCACTTCACCTTCCTGATCAATCTTCACACTTTTCCACCCACTAACCTCACCTGCACCTTCAACTTCACACTCACCTGAACCTTCAATCTTCTCAACTCCACCTGAACCTTCTAACTTCATCACTCACAGACCTTCAACTTTAACCACATCACACTGATAATACCAACTGCTACTGCTCGCAACCCCATCCCCAAACCAACCATCACAAAACATCCATCACCTGGAGAGAACCCATGTTCCTATAGACACCATGACCTCACCTCTAAATGTCGTTTTCAATCACATGGAAGTGATGAGGGTAGCTTGAAACTTAATGAATTAATGAATTTGGTTACCAAACTTTCTGACAGGATTGGAGTATTGGAGGCTGATTTGATGAAGAAAAAAGAAAACCTAATGTTCTGCCTTCATTACTAAGCTTATTCTCTTAGGCGTCATGAAGCTAGAGTCTAAGATAAAGAGTGGGAAAGCAAGGAGAAAGATAGGGTTGTTTGATCTTTCGATGAATGAAGGTCTTTGAAGATGATTATTCCAAACAGGGGAGGAAGTTGGAAGTTATCTGATGCAGAGGTTCAAGAAAAAGCAAGTACTGACACTGAACTATTTATTCAAGAAGTGACTCCAACTGAAGTCATTCAAGATCAAGAGGGCAGTGAGAAAGCAAGTGATGAAGTTAGTACTGTTGGTGCAAAGAAAGGTACTGCTAGTGAAGAAGTTCCAATAGTTAGTACTGCTGAGGTAAGTCTTAGTACTGCTGGAGGAACTGTTACTATATACAAAGAGGGTGCAGGAAAAGGTCAAGACACAGACTATGGTAAAGCCATATGATAGTGGAGAATCCCAAGAAGAAGTCTAGAAGGAGCTTGAACAAAGAAGGTTTAATTTATTGCCGAAGCCATCTGGACTTGAGGGAGCAACGATGATTGAGGAAACAAAGAGTCAGATTGCAAGAGATGAAGACGATTGCAAGACAATGGGATGAAGAGGAAAGAGACAAAGATCTATGATGAAGCAAGTCTACTAAGAAGTTAAGATTGGAATTGATCCTTTAGTCATAGATATCATACTCTAAAATGAAGCCAAAGACAGTTCGCCCCAAGCAAGAAGAAATATGATCAAATATTTGAAGAACTAAGGGAATTACAAGATCAGTGACTTCAAGGGAATGTCTTACAATGACATAAGGCCAATCTTTGAAAAAGGTTTGGGATTTTAATCAAAATATTAAGCCTATGGATGCAGAGCATGGAAGTGGAAAAGCAAAGTTACTAAAATGTCTCCTAAAAAAGATGATGTCTGCTGAAAAGTTGAAGAAGATGATGTGGCTCTAAAGAAATGGAGCAAAGAGGAAAGTAAGTCCATTCTAGAAAAGCACAAGGAATAGTGACAAAGATGGAGTAAGATGCTGGAAGGAAGAACTCAAGGATTTTTAGTCATCATAACAAAAGAAGAGGTTCCTATAGAGGTTGAATCTAATCAACTAGTTTCCCAATTGTGGATTGGAAGACTTGTGTTTTTGACGAGACTTTCTTTGTATTATCAAGTATTCAGACGGAGACGGCAGTTCCATAACATTATAGATATTGAGTGAAATGCTTGAAAGACTTTCGAATAGACTGGTTGTAGACAGATTTTACAGATTAGTAATAGTCAAGGAAAAGTATAGTGCTTCAAGACTTGAAGGGTTTGACTTGATGCTTTGGGGAGATTTATATACTCTATTTGAGTCTGATGAAGAAGATGAGATCTGGAAAAGTCAGCATGAATACAATTTGATAAGCTGGAGATTATGTGACTTTTGTGGTATTCACATTTTGTTGATGGAGAATGGGTTAGCAATTCATATGTTGACAGAGAAGAAATATCCTTTAAGCCAAGAGATGATTTCCAAGATGTTGAGTAGAAAATTGGAAGTTGATCATGAGAGTTCACAAGCTTTTGAACTGCTAAGGTTTATAAGATCTCAAGTGCAGAAGTAAAAGAAATGTTTGAAAGAATCATCAGCAAAGGAAGAAGACTAGAAGATTTAATTCAAAAGAAACTTGTTGATTTGAAGGACAATCACAAGTTTAGGGGAGGATTGTTAGGAATAAATCTTCACAAGACTTAATACTGCCAAGGTTAACTAACAGTACTAATGGAGTTAGTACTGCCAGTACAAACTTAGTACTGCCAGTGTTAGTTACTACTGCTAGACAAAAGAGTTAATACTGCTGATGGTCAAAGCTGCTGAATTGAAGATAAGAATGCATGGAGATTATTTCGGGAAGTTATATTTGAATTGTAACAGATCCTAAAAGATAGGCAGATATCTTTGTAAAGGACTCCTTATGTTCTATAAAAGGAGATCCTAAGTTTAGTATTGAGATATAACTTTTAGATACTTTTCATAGATCTTAGAGATAGATTGTAATAGCTTCAAGGTTTGTAACCTCAGTACTTTAAGAGTACTCATATTATTCTAATAATATTGAAGCAGTTTGGTTCATTATTCATTGATTAGTTTGGTTATTACTGTTACATTGATAAACATCTCTAGAGTATCAAAGTGTAGATTCCGCATACACTTTGGTATACATACAAAGTCTCAATCTTTGTTATTTTGGATTCTTCCAAGGTGACAAACTCTTTACTACGTAAAGAATCGATTAAGGCGTGGGATCAACAAGTGGTATCAGAGCCTGTGCTTTGAGAAACTTTAATCTAGAGAAAATGGAGTTAGAAATTCTTTCCCCCTACTGAACAATGCGAGGGTGGGTGTGTTGGGGGTGGGGGTTGTGTTGGGTGGAGTTGGCAAAGCTTCCCATGCTCAAACTAGGAGAGTATGAGATGTGGGAAATCAGAATCAAGCAGTACTTTCAGATCCAAGATTATGCATTATGGGAGGTAATAGAAAATGGAAATTCGTGGGTACCTATTCCTGTTACAGCACCAGAATCTGGTCCATCAACAACATTGAAGATGACTGTGCCCTCTACTGCTGAAGAAAAGATTTGCAAAAAGAATGATGTAAAGGCTCGAAGTCTTCTGCTTATGGCACTACCAAATGAGCATCAACTTACCTTTAACCAGTATGTTGATGCTCAATCAATGTTTGTTGCCATTAAAGCTCGCTTTGGAGGAAATGATGCAACAAAGAAGACACAGAAGGCCTTACTGAAGCAACAGTATGAAAACTTTAATGCTACAAGCTCAGAATCATTGGACTCTATATTTAACAGGCTTCAAAAGCTTGTTAGTAGATTGGCAATTCTGGGTGTAGATACTCCTCCAGAAGATCTAAATGTTAAGTTTTTGAGAAGCTTACCTTCTGAATGGGATACACATGTGGTAGTTGGATGAACAAACCTACTTTGGTTAACTTGGGTTTGGATGATTTGTACAACAATTTTAAAATTGTTGAACAAAAGGTTAAGAGAACTGCTGCTGCTAACAATGATGATAAGAACTTGGCATTTCTAACCACTTCCAGTCCAAGCAGTACTAATACTATTAATACTGTTAACACTGGAGTTAGTACTGGCAACACCAAGGTTAATACTGCTAGTACTGAAACTAGTACTGCTAGTTTTAGTGATGCCACAGTTTATGCCTTTTTGTCCACTCAACCACAAGGGTCTCAACTAGTTCATGAAGATCTTGAGCAGCTTCATGATGATGATTTAGAAGAAATGGATCTAAAGTGGAATATGGCACTGCTAAGCATGAGGGCAAGAAAGTTCTATCAGAGAACTGGAAGGAAGATTATCATTGATGGAAGCAGTACTGCTGGATATGATAAATCAAAAGTAGAATGTTTCAACTGTCATAAAATGGGACATTTTGCCAGAGAATGCAGAGCACCAAGAAGTAAAGACAACAGAAATTGGAATCAAGGAAGCTCATATAGCAGTAAGGATTGAAGATACTTCTGAAAAGGCAAATGTGGGCTATAGATGGTGGTGGGGGGGGGGGGGGGATGGATTTGATTGGTGTGACTTGGACAGAGGATGAAATTCAAGCAAACATGGCTCTCATGGCATTCACAGATTCTGAGGTATCAAATGATAAATCTTGTTCTAAATCTTGTTTGCAAAATTATGAAGCTCTAAAGAAACAGTATGATGATTTACTTGTTAAATTAGATGATACTGCCTTTAAAGCTTCTACATACAAAAGAGGTTTATCAATTTTAGAAGGACAAATCATTAAATATAAAGAATCTGAAGTCCTTTTTTCTGAGGAAATTGCTTTGCTTAAAAGAAGTGTAGGTCACAAAGAGTATCTAATGGGATTACTTAAGACTGAACTTGAAAAAGTTAAGGAAGAAAAGGAGGGGTTTGAGTTTAAAATTGCAAAGTTTGAAAAATCATCAAAAGACTTAGATCAGTTGTTAGCAAGTCAGATAACTGACAAAAGCAAAAAGGGATTTGGCTACAATGTTGTCCCCTCACCTCATCCTTTGATTCTAAATAGACCAACATCCTTAGATTTATCTTATTCAGGTCTACAAGAATTCAAACAACCTGAGGTAAATGTGTATGGACTTAGGGATTCAAGTGTCATGCCTATCACTGGTTGTGATAAAGAGTCAGATAATTCTAAGGAGAATACTGATGACTCTTTAAAACAACAACAAAAGAAAAAAATCTAAAGACGGATTCTAGCATTAGTTTAACGTCATCCACCTTAGGTATACAAAGATTGGAAAGAAAAGTTTTTCTGTCCTGCTAATCAGTTGGGAAGAAGATCTAGAAAGCTAGAGAGGAATAATGATGCTCCAATCATTGAAATTGGGTGTCAGATGATGAGGAAGAAGTTGAGCCTATCCCTAAGGTAGAAAAGAAAACTGCTATACCTACTGCTACTAAGAAAGAGTCAGTTAAAACTGAAAAACCAATTAGAAGGTCAGTTAGGTATGCAGAGATGTACAGGTCACAAGGACCTAGGGGGAACCAAAGGAATTGGAATGGTCAAAAATCCAATCAATTAGGATGTAACTTTGTTTTTAATAACAAGGCATGTTTTATCTGTGGTAGTTTTGATCACATTCAATACAGTTGTCCTAATGCTCACAAACATATGGTTCCAAGAGCAGTCTTAATGAAGACTGGCCTAAAAACTGTTAATTATGCAAGGCCTGTTAATACTGTTAGGTCTGTTAACACTGCCAGACCTTTTAGTACTGCTAGGTCTTTTAATACTGTTAGGCCTTCTTATACTGCTCACCCAAAATCAACAGTTCTTTGTGCTAAACCAAGGACACATTTTCAAAATCAAGCACAATCAACTGTTCAAAGGCCCTTTTACAAGAAAACAGTATTAACAAAAAGTTCTAAAAATCAAACTGTTAATACTGGTAGACAAACTGTTAATACTGGTAGGCAAAATGTTAATACTGTTAGGGCAAGGGGATTTAATGCTGTTAAGCCCTCAGCATGTTGGGTTTGGAGACCTATCAAACCCAATGGTGCATCACTAGTTTTTAACAAATATAATTACATTGATGCACGAGGCAGATCCAAGTCAGTAATGGCTTGGGTCCCCAAAGATAACTAACTTCATAAGTTTTGTGTGCAGAGCTATTCACAGTTAAATGATAAAGGATTTGTTGATAGTGGATGCTCAAGGCACATGTCTGGAAACATAGCCCATCTTTCAGATTTCAAAGACTTTGATGGAGGTTATGTTACTTTTGGTGGAGGAGCAAATGGAGGAAGAATAACGGGCAAAGGTACTATTAAAACTGATAAACTTGATTTTGATGATGTATACTTGTAAGAGTTGAAGTTCACCTTTTTAATGTCACAAAATGTGTGACAACAAGAACTATGTTCTGTTTACTGACTCTGATTGTCTTGTCCATTCTAACCTTTATGTTGCCTGATGAAAATCAGATACTTCTTAAAATTCCTAGACAGGATAACATGTACAGTTTTGATATGAAAAACATAGTTCCTAAAGATGGTTTAACTTGTCTAGTTGCAAAGGCTACATCTGAGGAATCAATGTTATGGCATAGGAGGCTTGGTCATGTCAATTTTAAGAATATTAATAAACTTGTCAAAGAAAATCTTGTAAGAGGATTTGCCTTTAATAAAGATTTGAGAATGGACCAAACTTGTCGTTGCCTGTCTTAAAGGCATGCTAACACAGAGGCTCTTGTAAGACCAAGGCCTTTTGTCCATTTACTAAGCCATTGTTTATGCTGCACATGGATCTCTTTGGTCCAACTTTTGTTAGTAGTCTTATGCATAAAAAGTACTGCTTGGTAGTCACTGATGATTATAGTAGATTTTCATGGGTTTTCTTTTTAAAAACTAAGGATGAAACAACTGAGATCCTTAAAAACTTCATAAAAGAGATAGAAAACCTAGTGGATAAGAAAGTGAAAATAATCAGAAGTGATAATGGGACAGAGTTTAAAAACAAAGTGATGGATGAGTTCTGTAGGGATAAAGGTATCAAAAGAGAATATAGTGTAGCTAGGACTCCTCAGCAAAATGGTGTAGCTGAAAGGAAGAATAGGACACTAATTGAGGCTGCTAGAACAATGTTAGCTGACTCTAAGCTACCTACAACATTTTGGGCAGAAGCTGTTTCTACTGCTTGCTATGTACAGAATAGGGTCTAATATTCAGCCTTCATAACAAGATCGTATGAACTCTTTAGAGGTATTAAACCAGCTATAGGCTTCATGAAACCATTTGGATGTCATGTTACTATTCTCAATACCTTAGATAAGTTGGGCAAGTTTGATGGAAAAAGTGATGAAGGTTTCTTTGTTGGATATTCCTTAAGTAGCAAAGCTTTTAGGGTATACAACATTAGAACCAGAAAAGTTCAGGAAAACTTGCATGTTGGGTTCTTAGAGAATAAACCTATGTTAGAAGGAAATGGTCCTCAAGTGGGGGGGATGTTTGATCTTGTTCTCTAACCAAATCAATGAATTATGTACTCAGTGGCTTGCAGGACTTTTTCTAATGATTCTGCAGGTATACAGGGTTTATGAGTCTAGCAATACTCTCAACAAGGATCAAGATGAGATTGCAATGCCAATTTGGACGGACGCTTCATATTTTGGTGGATTTCTTCACCAAAATATTGTTGATGATGCTCAGGAGAGTCTCATGATGGTAGCAATCTTTAGATAAGGTACTGTGATAATACATGTTCAATACTGCCTGTCCAGAAGTTAATAATGGTCGTAGAGAAGTTTGTACATGCTATTCCAGGAGTTAATTAATGCTACTCCTGAAGACTTGATGGGACCAATTCCTACATCTGAAGACACACAAGTGGAGGATCAAGAAATTGAATTGGGGAACATTTCACCATCTTATACAGTTTCTTCCACTCCTCATACAAGAATTCACAAAGATCATCTAATTGATCATGTGATTGGTGATGTGCAGTCTTCTGTTCAAACAAAGAAGGTTGCACTTCTTACCTTCTGAACTAGTTATTTTTTGGTGCGCTTAGATGAAGGAAGACTCACCAGGACCTTCATTACCTGTATTCTTGTTTGTTTCCTTCTTAGGAAGAACCAAAAAGGTTTCTATAGCTCTTTGTGATCTGCATGGGGTAGAAGCATGCAGGAGGAACTCCTACAGTTCAAACTGCAAATGTATGGGTTCTTGTTGACTTACCTAAAGGTCATAGAGCTATTGGTACAAAGTGGGTCTATAGAAACAAGAAAGATGAAAGGGGATAGTCATCAGGAACAAAGCAAGGCTTGTTGCCCAAGGACATACTTAAGAAGAGGGCATTGACTATGATGAAGTATTTGCTCCAGTGGCCAGAATTGAAGCAATACGAATATTCCTGGCTTATGCTTCTTATATGGGTTTTACAGTCTACCAAATGGATGTCAAAAGTGCTTTTCTGTATGGTCAAATTGAAGAGGGGAATATATGTCTTCAAACTCCAGGTTTGAAGATCTAACAATCTGTTAAAGTTTATAAAGTTGTGAAAGCACATATGGACTTAATTCAAAGCACCCAGAGCTTGGTATGACACATTGGCCACTTATCTTTTGAGCAATGGATTTCAAAGAGGACAGATTGATCAAACATTATTCATCAAAAGTCAAAAGGGGCATATCTTACTTGTTCAAATCTATGTAGATGACATTATTTTTGGATCTACCAAGAAGGAGCTTTGTGATGAGTTTGAGAAGCTTATGAAGGATAAGTTTTAGATGAGTTCTATGGGAGAACTCACCTTCTTTTTGGGATTGCAGGTCCAACAGAGAAAGAAAGGCATCTTTATCAGTCAAGATAAATATGTCCATGAAATTTTGAGAAAGTTCAACTACTCAGATGTGAAGTCTGCCTCCACTCCCATAGATTTGGAAAAGCCTTTGGTTAAAGATAGAGATGCTGATGATGTTGATGAACATCTTTTATGATCTATGATTGGATCTTTGATGTATCTTACAGCATCCAGACCAGATATCATGTTTGCAGTATGTGCATGTGCAAGGTTTCAGGTTTCTCCAAAAACTTCCCATCTCTTAGCTGTCAAAAGAATCTTTAGATACCTTAAAGGCAAACCATCTCTAGGTCTTTGGTATTCTAAGGATTCTCCATTGGAGTTAGTTGCTTACACTGATAGTGACTATGCTGGAGCTACACTTGATAGGAAGTCAACCACTGGAGGTTGTCAGTTTTTGGGAAATAGGTTGATTTCTTGGCAATGCAAGAAACAAACTGTAGTTGCCACTTCTACAACTGAGTTGGATATGTGGTGCCTGCAAGTGGATGGTGGACAGGTTCTCTGGATCCAAAACCAATTGCTGGATTATGGGTACAATTTTATGAACACTGTTATTTATATTGACAATACTAGTACTATCTGTATAATAGAAAATCCTGTACAACATTCTAAAACAAAACATATAGAGATTAGGCATCACTTTATAAGAGATTGCAATGCTAAAAAGTTGATTCAAATGGCTAAAATTGACACTCAACATAATGTAGCAGATCTCCTTACAAAAGGTTTTGATGCTGGTAGATTTCAGTACTTGGTATCAAGTAATGGAATGCTCATCTAAGGCCAAATCTCTTGTTTGTTTTGTAAAGTTTGTTAAATGTTAGTACTGTTACGTCTTTGTCAATTAATACTGCTAGTTCTAATTAGTACTGCTAGTTATATTTAAAACTGTTTGTTAAAACTGTTACTTATAATTAGTACTGCTAGTTATATTTAAAACTGTTTGTTAAAACTGTTACTTATAATTAGTACTGTGGGTTATTTCTTGTTATCCTGTTGTAACTCTTATTATGTAAACAAGCCAAATGTTTAGGTTATGTTTTTCTTGGTTTTAAGCTAACTTTTTCAGGATAAGCAATGAAATGTGAAATTGGTTACTCCATAATGTATTATTTGAGGGGAGGAAACATGTTGGTTGTTCTTGAAGTGTTGGTTGTGACACCACACAACAAATGGTCATCAGTAACCATTGTCTAATAAGACATCAAGATTTGATAGTCCGAGCATATGGCTATGGGTAAAGACTTCTCAAATCCGTTGATAGTTGATAGTTTACTCAAAACTATATGGTCATCAATGCACCATGTTTTTACAATGAAGCATTGGCTAGTCCAAAGCAAACGACTATTGGTAAAGACTCTACAAATCCGTTTATAGTTGATAGTTTACTCAAAACTATATGGTTATCATTGCACCATGTTTTTCTAATGAAGCAATGGCTAGTCCAAAGCAAACGGCTATTGGTAAAGACTCCTCAAATCCGTTTATGGCTGGTAGTTTGCCATAAACTACACTTTGTGTGAGTTTGTGAGCTAAAACAAAAGAGAGAATTGGTGAGCTCAAAAACAGAAAGAGAGCTGTGTGAAAAATAGACAGAGTGAAAAGTGAGCCAAAAGAATTGAGAGATGAAATGTGAGCCTAAAAACAGAAAGAGAGATTGTGTGCAGTTATTCTTTTAGTCATACAAACTTTAGAGTTTGTACTGCTTATGGGTGGAAAAGTTAATACTGCTAGGCGTATCTTAGTACTGCTAGTCCAAAGTTAATACTGCTGGATGACCGTTAGTACTGTTTGGGCCTAACAGATTTTTCATTAATTAATAGAGCCGTTGAGATATTTCCGCCAAATTCCTATGTTATAGGGGTTTGACCAATTGGACTTTCGTGATCTTTATATATATATGTTAACTTTCATCACGATAAACTCAATTTCTTTAAATTGGTCAAACTATATCTCTCCGTTTCTCTATTTAAATCACAATTAACTTTCTCCTGCTTTCATATATTCATCCACGATCATATCCTACTCGATTACTCACAGTTGTATTTATGGCAAACTTGGAGTTTTGTGACAAGCACAACATGGTAGCGTTTCTAGAAAAATCTACGGGAAGTGCAGGGTTTTATCAGATCATCGATTTCCTAAATTGAAGTCACATTTGCTATGCACTTCACCAAGAAGCCAGAGGTTTGTGTTCTCCTTTCTCATTCAATTTTAGGAGGTCTGATGGAGGCTTCTACTGATAATGATAGAGAAGTTAAGATTAATGCTACTATTGATGGTCACTCATTGTCTATCACCGAAGGATCTTTAAGACGACATCTCAAGTTAGCTGATCAAGATGGTGTCACTTCTATACCCAACTCAGAGATCTTTGAGCAATTGACGCTTATGGGATATCACACTGACTCAGATAAGTTAACTTTTCAAAAGGGTGCTTTTTCCCTCAATGGAGGTTTCTTATTCCAATGTTTTATTCATTGTATTATCCCAATGAGACTGCTTAGAAGCAGTTTTGTGTAAACATTGCCACTGCTGTTATATGTTTAGCCACCAATAGGAAGTTTAATTTTTCTAGGATGATTTTTGAGCACATGGTGTCTAATATCTCTAGTCCCCATAAGTTTTTGATGTACCCTAGGTTCATTCAGAATATGCCTTGATTATGCAGAGGACACCTGTTTCAACAACACACTAGATACAATACCCACCCCCATGATTTCCCTCTCTTAGCTATGAAAGTGTTTAACAATATAAAGAGGCCAACAAAAGGGGTTATTCAGGCAAGAGGGTTGCTTTTATTCCCCACTATGGGAGATAGTTCTGGCACTTCATCCTTTCACCTTCTAGAATTACATCCTCACCTTCCTTAATCACCTGATCATTCACTTACCTATCACCTTCACCTAAACTGAAATAACCCTGCTCATACCATGCGGAGGTTAACACTTTCATACCCGACTAAATCCTCAACCCAAGTCCTCAACCTTACCCACACAACCATCACCGACACAACCTGGAACAGACTTTCTTCCACACCCATGACTCACTCTCATGCTGTTTTCTCACATGGAAGTGATGAGGGTAGCTTGAAACTCAATGAATTGATAGTTTTGGTTACCAAACTTTTTGACAGGATTGGAGTATTGGAGGTTGACTTGAAGAAGACAAAGAACACTTTTGTTCTGCATCATACAATTATTCTAGGGCAAGAAGTTGAGGCAGGAGTAAAGAATGGGAATGATAAGGGGACAGCTAGAGTTATTCTTTCAGATGATGAAGACCTTGAAGATGATTCTTCCAAATAGGGCAGAAAGTTATCTGATGCAGAGGTTCAAGAAAAAGCAAGTACTGACACTGAACTATTTATTCAAGAAGTGACTCCAACTGAAGTCATTCAAGATCAACAGGGCAGTGAGAAAGCAAGTGATGAAGTTAGTACTGCTGGTGCAAAGATAGGTACTGCTACTGAAGAAGTTCTAACAGTTAGTACTGCTAAGGTAAATCTTAGTACTGCTGGAGGAACTGTTACTTATACAAGAAGGAATGCAGAGAAGAGGTCAAGACAAGACAAGGGAAAAGCTATAATGATAGAGTCTGAGCCCAAGAAGAAATCTAAGAAAGAGCTTGAACAAGAAAGGTTAAGTTTAGCTGAAGCTTTCAGACTTGAAGAGCAAATGAATGAGGAACAAAGAGCTCAGATTGCTAGAGATGCAGAGATTGCTAGACAGTGGGATGAAGAAGAAAGAAAAAAAGCTATGGATGAAGTTAAGTCTACCAAGAAGATAGACTGGAATGATCCTTCTGTCATCAGATATCATACTCTAAAAATGAAGCCAAAGACAATTGCCCAAGCAAGGAAAAACATGATCAAATACTTGAAGAATCAGGGGAACTACAAGATAAGTGACTTCAAGGGAATGTCTTACAATGACATAAGGCCAATCTTTGAAAAGGTTTGGGATTTTAATCAAAATATTGAGCCTTTGGATGCAGAGCATGAAAGTGGAAAGCAAAAGTCTCCTGAGAAGTCTCCTGAAAAGATGAAGTCTGCTGAAAAGATGGAAGAAGATGATGTGGCTAAAGAAACCAGAGCAAAGAGAAAGAAGTCCATTCCTAGAAAAAGCATAAGGAAGAGACAAAAGGTGGAGGAAGATGCTGAGAAGAAAGAACTCAAAGGATTTTTAGACATTATACCAAGAGAAGAGGTTCCTATAGAGGTTGAATCTATATCTACAAAGTTTCCAATAGTGGATTGGAAGACTTGTGTTTTGACAGAGACTTTCATGTATTATCAAGTATTCAGAGGAGATGGCAGTTCCAAGAACTACAAAGTCTTGAGTGAGATGCTTGAAGACTTTGATAGACAGGATGTAGAAGAATTGTACAGGCTTGTCAAAGAAAAGTATAGTGCTTCAAGACTTGAAGGGTTTGATCTGATGCTTTGGGGAGATTTATATACTCTATTTGAGTCTGATGAAGAAGATGAGATCTGGAAAAGTCAGCGTGATTACAATGTGATAAGTTGGAGATTATGTGACTTTTGTGGTATTCACATTTTGTTGATGGAGAATGGGTTACCAATTCACATGTTGACCGAGAAGAAATATCCTTTAAGCCAAGAGATGATTTCCAAGATGTTGAGTAGAAAATTGGAAGTTGATCATGAGAGTTCACAAGCTTTTGAACTGTTAAGGTTTATAAGATCTCAAGTGCAGAAGTAAAAGAAATGTTTGAAAGAATTATCAGCAAAGGAAGAAGACTAGAAGATTTATTTCAGAAGAAACTTGTTGATTTGAAGGACAATCACAAGTTTAGGGGAGGATTGTTAGGAATAAATCTTCACAAGACTTAATACTGCCAATGTTAACTAACAGTACTAATGGAGTTAGTACTGCCAGTGTTAGTTACAACTGCTAGACAAAAGAGTTAATACTGCTGATGGTCAAAGCTGCTGAATTGAAGATAAGAATGCATGTAGATTATTTTGGGAAGTTTATATTTGAATTGTAACTGATCCTAAAAGATAGGCAGATATCTTTGTAAAGGACTCCTTATGTTCTATAAAAGGAGATCCTAAGTTTAGTATTGAGATATAACTTTTAGATACTTTTCATAGATCTTAGAGATAGATTGTAATAGCTTCAAGGTTTGTAACCCCAGTACTACAAGAGTACTCGTATTATTCTAATAATATTGAAGCAGTTTATTTATTGTTCATTGTTTAGTTTGGTTATCACTATTTCATTAATATAAACCTCTAGAGTATCAAAGTGTAGATTCCGCATACACTTTGGTATACATACAAAGTCTCAATCTTTGTTATTTTGGATTCTTCCAAGGTAACAAACACTTTACTATGTAAAGAATCGATCAAGGCGTGGGATCAACATCAAATACTTTTTTAGTAGTAGTTGTTGGTCCATAATGTCCTCTAGTGGGTCCATGGTGACCTTGATCTAAGATGATTCGGGTTTTAAGGCCTACTACACATATTCTAATCATTCTGTCAGTATACATTTTAAAAAGATAGGGCTCTTCTCTAAAGTAATTCTTTAGATCTAAAAAAATTTGTTTTTTTGCTGATACGTCATTCCTTTATGTATGATTTTTCTAACCAAACAGTTTGCAAAATCTGTAAACCATGGTTCTTGTTTAAAGCTTACTTTCATTGGAGTTTCAAGAGGAAAGGTATCATTGATTTTATTTTATGGGTCATCAACTTCGTTGTTTTTATACTAGATAGTTGATCGGCTGCAACATTGTCAACACCTTTCTTGTTTGTAATTTCTATATTTCGAATTCCTTTTTAAGTAATGGGATACCCCGGTAAAGTATATTAAAACCAAAAAAGTTTAAGTACAGACGGAAGGTAGCTGCACTACCACATTAACTTCAAGCAAAAAAGCTTGATAGAGACCTAAATATTGTGCTTATGACATGCCATAAACACTCACAACTCTAGCTACATACTACATAAGGTAAGATAAAAGAGAGAAATGCAACTTGGCAAAAATCTAGACATATCAAGTCTTGGAAACATCAAGAGTCGTACAGGTGCTAAGCCCTGTTACTGTACTACTAAGTAGGTTAGTAGTTTCATCAAAGACAACTTCAACTTCCTCCTCACTCTCCATATCATCCTAAACTGAATTCGGATCACCCCTCTCCTTGTATGGTTATTAGGATCAAACTCTCGAGACAACAAATTATATAGGTTAGAAGAAGGTATAATAGACAAGCTAGTGGTGGCCTTTAGACCTCCTTTCCTTGTGGTAGAACTAGTGTAAGAGGACAAGGGTATGTCAACAACTTTAGCAGACTGTTTGCTAAAGGACGTATGCATAATATTTAGATTATATTTAGCATTAGTAGACACATTAGGAGCTCCGTTCTTAGACAAATTACCATGAGCCTTTGTCTTAAATTTGACATTCGGTTTGATAGGCTGCCAACCAGTCTTACCAACATTCACACCACTACGATTAGTATTAATAGAACTTGTTTTACCACTTTTTCTATATCAAATTCTTGCCACAACAATATCCAACTTATAAGACGTTGTTGAGCATCTTGATTTCTGGAAAGGTGTGTCAAAGAAGAGTGATCAATGTAGATAATTGTTTTTGATAAAATAAGATAATCATGAAACTTCTCGAATGTGAATACGATAACCATGAGCTCTTTTTGTGTGACTATGTAGTTTTGCTAAGTTAGACTTAGTATTTTGCTCAAAAAATAAATTGGGCAAAAGTCCTTTCCATTATGTTGTCCTAAGACTACGCCAACTGCGTATTTACATTGTCCCAAGAATGATATTTTTGTATCCCCGCGTGAGTGATTTTTGAGTAGCCTAACTAGGTTACCTTTTTCAGGGGGTGCATGAGTCAGGGAGGGTGCAAGGCTAGCTTTACTTTGGGGTGATGCGCTAAGTAGGGATACCAAGGTGTTTCTTTGAGTTGGCCTCATAGTTATGTTAACTTGAGAGTTGGTATTAGGTGGTGGAGTAACCTGACTGCTAGGTATATGGGTATGCGAGAAAAGAATAGTTAATTAGATACGTGTTTACCTAAAAACTAGCCAACCTTCTTTCTTCTGCCATTTGTTCCAAGAAATTCATTATGTTCGGCGTGACTCGAATGTACTATGGCCTATCTCATTGTTATACCCTTGTGCTAAATTGGTTTAAGATTGGCATTGTGAAGTCGTCTATGCTAGATCCCCTTGAGCTTCCATGACTTTGAATATCTTGAGATGACCTGCTTGGAGGCGGCCTGAGAACTTGTTATTCATCATGAGATCGTGCAAGTCTGATAACATTAAATAGTTAATACTTTTGAGTATTGATGTGCTGTCGTGTAGGGTCAATTATTTGATTATCAAGTTTTAAATTTATATTTAGCCGACAAACCTAAAACAACACTTTAACGAGCAGTGTACCCAGTCAAAATGGAGTTCGCGGTAAGTAGGGTGTCGAACACTAAGAGTGGAACATTAATCCTATATTCTATTAGTATTTTAATTAGTCTATTTACTGGTTAAACCTATGTTATATACGTTGTCTAATGATATGGGAGGTTTTCAGCCGGAGAGACTAGCACAGGTTTGGTGGAAACAAATATCAATTCAATAGACAATAAACACAAAAGAAGAAAATTAGAAGATAGAAAAGCGGTACAAGCCAAATGATAGAAAACTGTATTAGCCATATTAAATTTGGTTCAATGTTGGTTTGTTTGTTTTAGTGCAATGATTTACTTATCTCGAAGCGGCATATCATTCTTAAGACTTAGGCGGGACATCATCCTAAGATCTAAGCATGACTAATCCTGTTACAATTAACGCATCCACAAAAAGCATCCTTTATTTTAATTATAATCTATCTTAGGGAATCAAAGCAGTGATGATCATGTTAAAACCCTAGCCCAACGGGACTTTACCCACTTATTGTTTGACGGTGTTTTATATAATGGTAGTCCACTATTCCAATCTTTATCACTCAATTAAGAGCAAGATTTCTAAAACATAAACGGGTCACCTACCGATCCAACTAAGCTCATAATTTAAAGACAAAGACAGAACGTTATTTGTAATCCTATTGGTCTAGTAATATAAAACACGATATAGAGAGCTATCCCGGTATCTAGATTACTTGGTCTGTATCACTAGATCCAGTTAAATGATTGGTCGTATATTCAAACACATAACAAGTATGAGGTGATAAACATAATTAAACAATCAATGACAAATTAAGAAATCGATTTTAAAACAAACCAAACATTGAACTTTCATTAAGATGGCTAATACCTAAGGGTATTAGCCCACAACCATTGTAATTATACAAGCGTAATCAAACAATTAAAAATTGAACGATTAAGAGAGTAAAAATTACATGATGTCTTCTATGCATTCGTGATTAATGCTTGACCTTGGTGGTTGATCTTCTCCTCTAAAATTCATCTTTAGTGAGTATGGTATAAAGAATATGATATTGCACTCTGAAAACTCGTTTTTAAGTCTTCTATTTATAATGTCTGAAAAAGACTCGATGCGCCGTACCTGGCAAGGTCGATACGGCGTATTGAGCTGGATTCCTTAGAGTGCGCGCTACGTTCATAATCAATCAGTGATATCATTTCCAATTTACTTTATTTACTGTATCTTCGAATAGTTATCTTTATAGATACGGCGTATGTAGACAGAGAGGATACACCGTATAGGGAATTGGTCAAACGCATTTTCTTGTGAAGTCTTAGCGCGGATACGCCGTATCTCTTTTGTTGGATACGGCGTATTGGTCAGAAATTAGTAATCTTCAAATATCTTTGTTTTAGCTCCAAATTATGCGCATTTTAGCTTGTCTTCACAAAACACTACTGAATTACTGCATTTATTAACTTTAAAGCAATTAAGTACCAAATAATGCAATAATTATATAAAAGTTGGCAAAACAGATGGGATAAATGATATAATAAAGTGACGTTATATGATGTCATCAAATATCTCCCCACTTGAATCCTACTTGTCCTCAAGTAGACTTTAGAAAAAGTTTCAGTTAATGAAAATGTGTCCTAACCGAAGTTGAGGATTTTCCGTTTAAGCATCATTTTGTCCTAATCACCTATACATAACCAAGCTCCTCATGAAATATAGAAATGAAAACACTCAGATGACTCGACTAATCTAGGGTGCAACATTTGATTGGTACGCTCAATTGCTCGGTCATGATTAGTTTCGTATCATAAGCTTGGCAAGGATACACATCTCCACTACTAAAGCTAAGGAGAAACAAGTCAAAAGATAAATTGGGTTAAGAAGTCTTAGGGTTGATCATTCAACAGTCTTTCACCATAAGTAACACACCAACAAGGCAGCTGTATCATACATACATGACCGTAATGACGGAATAGACATATACAATCTGATCACATCCCTGTTCATGTTTAACCAGCAGTTAGGATGAAGAATGATATAGGGTAGGGAGCTTCTAACTTTCATCGAAAGTTATCATCCAACAAGGAAGCTGAGACAGCATACATGGCCGTAACAACGGAATAGACATGCATGCTCGAACAAGTCCTCGTTCGAGTAGACACTAAGGTTAGTTGCTAGGAAAGGGAAGTTTAATGGGTGTTAAGTAAAATTTATGAAACAAATAGATTAAGCCAACAAATAAGGTACGGTTGCTAGTAACTTTCCCCCGACCGTTCCATGACAAAGACTCATGCATATAGACAAACGCCTCGATCACAGAAATGACAAATACAACCTAAGTTGGCGTTCCTATAACGGTCAACTTCCTTTACATCCTGCTCTTTACATACTTTTACATAAGTGGTGATATCGGCCACTTTTTACAAGACTTTACATCGTTGATTTTTATAACGTATCAACGAATAATCGATCCTTCTAAGTGATTTCTTCAGTATAAACTTCTTTTGAACCGACTATTTTTCTTCTTTCTCATTTTTTTTAAAACAATACATCATAAATCTTGGTTTAATTCCACCGTCTTCACTATCATAATTCATCCGGATAATATTTTCCTTGTAACACTTCTTCTTCGACCATGATTCATAATTGTGAAAGTAGCAAAACTTACGAGCTACATATTTTTTCCATTGCATTGTGCAATTTCTCGACCATTACAGAGATATAAAATTTTCACTTTGAAACAGAAAATACAAAACTTTACACGAAAGCAACTAGCAACATTGATTAAAATGGGCTTAATCTACACGGTAGGCTAAGGTACAAAGGTGTAACGAAACATATAATATGGTGTAGAAAAAGAAAGGAATGGCTCAACAGGTTGTTCTAGGGGATTTTACTCTAAAATTGAGAGTAATCAAGGGTTACACGGGATTTAACTAACCAGTGTAGTTAGTTAATTTTACGACATGTAGGCTATTTGGTTTAATCCTAGAAATTTATCAATTGAAGATGTTCCTCCATCTAAATCCATAGTACTAATCATTGCGGTCTCGAGTGATATACCAGGCCAAGTTCTAAAGTCCACTACATCACCGACACACTCATAATTTTGTAGAATTTTTAGTAAGCAATTGGAAACGGAATAAGCTTAATTCTCACAACATGTATCAAGAGTTATAGTGCGCTAGGTAATGTAACTAGTGATTTTTATGAAAGTCATGCTAAAAAAATAATTTAATTTGGCCTATATTTAAGTATTTTTAAGCTCGTAGCATGTTATTTTGTAAAAATTAGACAAGTACGTTTTAATTCTCCATTCCCCCACATAAATTATACAACGTCCTCATTGTATAGATAAAACAATTAAATAATAAGAGAAAATAGAATTAGAACGGAAAAACTCCCTGATGTTTTGCTGGTGATAATTCTCCAAGATGTGTTCTTGAGAAAAAAGTGTGTTCACTAGGGCTTTAGTATGCCCGAATGACTTCAACACATGTCCTTTTTAGAATATATCATATCATAGTTTCAGCAAGGTCCTGCATAAAAGATTAGAAGACAAGTGCAATTTCTATCTCGCTACAATGGTACAAGAAAACAATTAGACACACAACTGTACAGGGATCAATACGCCGTATCCCAAACCCTAGGATACGCCGTATTGTTCCTGTAAAAACAATTATATACTGGAAATTAAATATTAAGTTTTAAAACTGATAACGTCCAGACATCTCTATACGCCATATCCAGAGGGGTTCGATACGCCGTATAGAGTGTCTGGGAATACAGACTCGTGCACCAAGCAATTAAAATGCGACAAACAATTAAAATGACCGGGTTGTCTCCCGGGAAGCACTTTTGTTTCAGCTGGTCTTTAAGTTCGACTTTTTTCTCCTCTTTTTTCTATCTTGTCCGTGTTACCTCCCATCCGCTATCTTTTCTGTTGAGGAGTTCGTGGTAGATGCAAGACATGCTGCCAGGAGTCTTTTCAACAGTATTAATTTTGCTTGGACCTACAGTAACAAATTCTTCATCATCTCCTATTAAATGTCGTACGACTGTTAATTCTTCAGTTCTGCACAGATCGTATGGGTTGTCTATGTCGTGACGGGTGGGGATTGGTATCGAATAATATTCCCTATTAATAACTTCGTAGATGTCTTTTGCTTCTTGTGCGTCTAAATAGGGTTTATAAAATGTATCCGAACATGTCCTTATGGTGTTTCCTCGCATGGTTCTTTATATTTGTTGAGGTCGCCAATCGTTCCCTTAGTGTGTTCATTCACATAAAATTCCCATAGCCCATTTTTGGTATTTCTGTCAATCTCCCAATAGTTGTTAAACTTTGATGCCAGTCAGTATATAAATTCAAAGTAATCAGTTCCGTTGTCCAGGTCATCAGGGATTTCGCTATTGTAAGTATGAGACAACGGGTAATATTTATGAAAAAATTTATTGTTCAGTTCACTCTAGGTAATAGTTGTTCCATTTATTTCATTGTTCCACCATGTCTCTGCGTCTCCACCAAGTGATTTTGAGAAGACGTGTAATCGGAGTTCGCTCATTTCTACGTTAGGCATCTTAATCCATTCAGTTATTTTGAGCACCCTTGCAATGTGGTTAGTAACGTCTCCTCCATTCATGCTATTGAAAGCGTTGTCCTGCAATATTTTCAAGAATTCATCACCAATTTCTAGTTTGGAATTTTTGATCATTGGTGAGTTAGTATGCTCTTCATCCTAATTCTTTGTGTCGTCGAAGCTTGCCATAGTCCATAATCGTAACCAGCAATCATCACTTTCTAAAAAATAGAGGAAAATGTTAGTAGGATAACGAAGTTTTAAACGCGATGTTTTTTTTGTATTAGATGACAGATGCACCATATTCAATTAATCTGAGTACGTCGTATAGGCCTGTTGAATTACAAGTACGCCGTATTGGGTTTACAGAATACGCCGTATGTTCGGAAAAACAGATACGCCATTTAGACTGTAAAACAACAGAAGGTGTGATACGTCGTATCCAACTGGTGGATACGGTGTATTAGGTGATCAGTCAGAATAGAATACTATTTAAAAACAATTAAATGCGAGAATTTAAACAAACAATTTAAACACACAATGCGAATAAATACAAACAAAATTTAAATAATTAGATTACACTAAACTAAACTAATTAATGGTTAGAAATACTATTAAGAATAAGGTTTAATTAATTCACTCCCCGGCAACGGTGCCAAAAACCTGATGTGTTGTCGTGTTGGGTCAATTATTTGATTATCAAGTTTTAAATTTATATTTAGCCGACAAACCTAAAACAACACTTTAACGAGCAGTGTACATGGTCAAGATGGAGTTCGCGGTAAGTAGGGTGTCGAACACTAAGAGTGAAACATTAATCCTATATTCTCTTAGTATTTTAATTAGTCTATTTATTGGTTAAACCTATGCTATATACGTTGTCTAATGATATGGGGGTTTTCAGCCTGAGAGACTGGCACAAGTTTGGTGGAAACAAATATCAATTCAATAGACAATAAACACAAAAGAAGAAAATTAGAAGATAGAAAAGCGGTATAAGCCAAATGATAGAAAACTGTATTAGCCATATTAAATCCAGTTCAATGTTGGTTTGTTTGTTTTAGTGCAATAATTTACTTATCTCGAAGCGGCATATCATTCTTAAGACTTAGGCGGGACATCATCCTAAGACCTAGACACGATTAATCCTGTCACAATTAACGCATCCGCATAAAGCATTCTTTAGTTTAATTATAATCTATCTTAAGGAATTAAAGCAGTGGTGATCCTGTTAAAACCCTAGCCCAACGGGACTTTACCCACTTACTGTTTGACGGTGTTTTATATACTGGTAGTCCACTATTTAAATCTTTATCAGTTAATTAAGAACATGATTGCTGAAACATAAACAGGTCACCTACCGGTCCAACTAAGCTCATAATTCAAAGACAAAGACAGAACATTATTTGTGATCCTATTGGTCCAGTAATATAAAACACGATATGGAGAGCTATCCCGGTATCTAGATTACTTTTTAGGTATCACAAGACCTAGTTGAATGATAGGTCGCATATTCAAACACATAAACAAGTATGAGGTGATAAACATAATTAAACAATCAACGATAAATTAAGAAATCGATTTTAAAACAAACCAAACATTAAACTTTCATTAAGATGGCTAATACCCAAAGGTATTAGCCCACAACCATTGTAATTATACAAGCGTAATCAAACAATGAAAATTGAACGATTAAGAGAGTAAAAATTACACGATGTCTTCTATGAATTCGTGATCAATGCTTGACTTTGTCTGATTCTCCTCTCAAAATTCGTCTTAATATGATAAGCGTATAAAGAATATGATATTGCACACTGAAAACTCGTTTTTGAGTCTTCTATTTATAATGTCTGAAAAGACTCGATAACGCCGTATCTTATATGTTTGATACGCGTATTGGGCTGGATTCCCTGGAGTGCGCTTATGTTTCTCCAATCAATCAGTGATTATCCTTTCCCCAAATATACTTTTACTTTATTTACTGTATCTTCGAATAGTTATCTTCATGGATACGACGTATGTAAACAGAAGGGATACACCGTATAAGGAATTGGTCAAACGCGTTTTCTTGTGAAGTCTTGGCGCTGATACGCCGTATCTCTTTTGTTGGATACGACATATGTAGTCAGAAATCAGCATTCTTCAAATGTCTTCGTTTTAGCTCCAAATTATGCGCCTTTTAGCTTGTCTTCACAAAAAACTTATGAATTACTATATTTATAAACTTTAAAGCAATTAAGTTCCAAATAATGCAATAATTATATAAAAGTGGGCAAAACAGATGGGATAAATGATATAATAAAGTGACATTATTTAATGTCATCAATCACAACCGGTTTTTGGATTCTCGAAAATTTGAATAAAACTTTTCGCTAAAATCAACTCCTCATCTTGGCTCCACAAATTTCGAGCTCGTTTCGTTTTGACTTGTGTTTCATTTTCTTTGTTTTTCTTCGCCTTCGACTTCAAACGTGAGGTTTTTGTTTTTTTGACGTCGGGGTCGGGACCGGCTCGTCTTCGTCTTCGGATTCGTCAACTAGGTGGAAGGATTGTTGGTCGGATTATGGTTGAGAAGCGGTGGCTTCGTTTGGTTGTTGTTTTTGTTAAGAAAATTGGTTAAATTGCATTTGCATTTTAAGCTGGTTAAATAGCATTTGTTCTTCGGCATTAGCAAATGGGGTTTGGAAATTGGGATAGTAAGGCATTTGGTTGTATGGAGGTTGAGTGGAGGAGCCCGGATTGTTGATCGGATTTGAAGACGAGCCCGAAATTTGGTTGTTTGGATCGGTTAGCATACCGGAAATCCAATTTGGGTTGGGATTCATTTTGTTGGAGAGAAAAGTGAGAGAAGTAGAAAAGTACAGTATATGTTATAAAATATATTGGAAGTGTGTGTGAAGTATGAAATAATAAGGAGGTATTTATAGGATTTTTAAGTGGTAAAAATAAGATTCTTTTGGGGTATTTTTTTCAAATACCCGATCCTCCAACGGTCCCAAACGGTAACATTTAAAAATAATACTAATAAATCAATGGCGTGGCTGGTGAGTAGGGTGCGAGACCCAACGGCGTGAGGTCCGATATGGTGCGCCGTTGGCTTTTTTCGGCTGGATATTTGGCGCCAAACAATGCCACAACCATACCATCCTCTCTTAAGAGCATGAGGTACGGTTGAGCCATGGCTTGAGGCTATAGCACAAAAAATGTTGTCACGCCAGCAAAAGTGTTATGACATCATAAATGCTCTGACACCACATTTGTGTGGCTCCTTCGTTGGCTTGAACCCATAGCCTAAAATGTGGTGCCGTGAGAGAAAAATAGTGTCATGGGTCCACACATACCCCACTAAATACAAAAAAAAAGAAAAATAGAAACTCACCGCGTGAGCTAATATCTACCAACCCACAACTTACTAGCCAAGGCAAGGTGTGGATGGCGCCAAGAAAAATTGAGCTGGTGTTATGACGCAAGGCTACCAGCCTACTGTACCCCTCCCTCTAATGATTAGAAAATTTGTAAGAAGATATTTAGGTGGCCATAGCATTACTCTAACAAATATTTAAAAATATATGGAAAAAGTATTTCCGTTTTTCACCGTTTAACCAAAATGTTCGATTATAAATTTAAAATTTAATTATTAAATAATACTTCAAGCTAAATTATTTAATTTTTTTAGGTTTTCGGGATAGGAAACGGCATGTAAATCAGGGGTAGAAACGAGCTCAGCCAAGCTCGAGCCTGTCAGAGTTTAAGCTCAGCTCATTTACATGTATAAAGCTCGAGCTCGTATCGAGCTTCATATTTTGAGCTCGAGCTCGGCTCGTGAAAAATTTCACAAACTTGAGCTCGGCTCGGCTCGGGCTCGGGATCGACTAATTTGTATGATTTTTTGAAGAAAACAAAATTCAAATGAAGCTCGGCTCGTTAATCACACTAAGCTCGAGCTCGTTTACTTCTTTTAGGCTCGTTTATACATAGACAATATGTATACGTATATATTTCTAGGGCTCGTTTAGGCTCGCGAGCCTACTCGATCTTTTTGTATATAGCTCGGGCTCGAGCTCGATTATTAAATGAGCCTAAACTTAGGCTCGAGCTCGACCTCGAGTTCGTTTAGGCTCGGCTCGTTCGAGTTTTTATCGATCCGCTCTCGAGCTTTTCACGAGCCACTCGACTCATTTCCACCCTTATGTAAATGTTACTTGCCTATTGATCAAGTTTGAATATTGAAAATTTATATTATTGAAATTTTTTATATGTTTTGTACGTTTTTATACGTATTTATTCAATTTTATTTTGATATTCAGATTCGATCTTTATACGTTTTCATAATCTTTATACGTTTTTTTATGTTTTGTACGTTTTCATTGGTTTTTTATATGTTTTCAACCTTTTCATCCGTTTTATACATTTTTATATGCATTTGTCCGTTTTTATACGTTTTCATTAGTTTTAATCCGTTTTTATACATTTTAATCCAGTTAATATGTTTTAATACGTTTTCATCAGTTTTATACGTTACCATATGTTTTCTTTCGTGTTCATCTGTTTTTCGGACGTTTTATACGTTTTCATCCGTTTTTCTACGGATGAAAATGTATAAAAACGTACAAAACGTACAAAAACGGATGCAAACTTATAAAAACATAAAAAAACTTACAAAACGTATAAAGTAAAATTTTTTTATAAAAAGATATGAAACATGTAAAAATGTAAAAAAATTATTAAAACGTACAAAAACGGACGAAAATGGATGAGGACGTACAAAAAGTATAGAAAACGTAAAAATGAACGTATAAAAACATAAAAAAACATACAAAAAAGGATGAAAACGGACGAAAATGTATGAAAACGGACGAAAACAGACAAAAACAAACAAAAACTGACGAAAACGTAAGAAACCGGATGAAACCGTATAGAAACGTACAAAAACGTATAAAACATATGAAAACTAACGAAAACGATTAAAAATGGATTAAAACGTACACAACTTATAAAAGCGGATAAAACATATGAAAACACATAAAACGGATGAAAACCTATATCAACGGATGAAAACGGATAAAAACGTATAAAATCGAATGAAAACGTATAAAACGGATAAAAACGTATGAAGTCGTATAAACTAAAAATTTTAAAAATAATTACAAACGGCCGTTACAATAGACGGTGGATGTAAAACCCTAAAATCAGAACAAGTGCAAAATTACCAAAATGCCCCTAATGAAAGAAAATGCATAAAAGCTTAAATAAATTTATTTTAATGCTATAAATTATGAAAATGCAACAAGTAACAATTACGAAATGTATGTAAAAATAAAATACTTTATGTTATTCAAGAAAAATAAAGACTTATGTATATATATTATTTTGACCGAATTATATTATTAGTTATTTATGCATTATAATTAAATATTAAGTAAATAAGATAAAGATAATAACAAAGTAAATTTGGTAAACCATAAAATCTGATTTCTATTTTTTTAAAACATCAAAAATTTCGGCCACTTATTAGAATATAGGTCTCCTATATTTATCTTATCAATTTTATTTTGAAAAACCCTAAAAACACTTAACTCTCGGCACACAAAGAAAAATCAAAAAGGGAGGCCTCCAAAATTTATATCTCCCGCAAGGACGATTTTTCTAGGTTCTTGGGACTACATCAAGGGATGAAGCTAGGAAAATCTTGTTGTGTTCATTGGCGCGTATCAGGTTGGTTTGATTTATGGAACTACGAATTGCCTCAGTAAATTCCTTCATAAATAATCATAAAATCCTTCACTCAATTGTCAAAGGTATTTTATAACTCAAGCTTTCTCATCATTTTTAATCATATTTTTCATGAGAAATAAAAAAAAAAAAAAAAATTTTTTTTTTTTTTTGTTTTTCTATTAAAATTATGCCTACTGATCTAACAGGGGTCGATTTAGGTTAATCATCGTTTCTAACTACCCTAATTTTTAGAGCAAGAAATGAATCGCATTTAAATAATTGCTTACCAACTAGATTTTATATTTATTCTCACTTGATCACATATCATTGTACATCTTCAGAAAAAATGAGCTAAATAATTTTTAGAGGATCTCGAAATAATTATTTGGCATATTTCATGGGTATTGCCCGAGAAATGTGATAATAAAGAGAAATAACGGAATAGCGAATAATTGAAAACGAATTAGGGCGTATAGGCATTTTTATATTTTTCCCAGTCCAATACATGCTAATGAAGTGCATAAAAATTGGTAATTATTCGGGGGAAAAATCAATTAGGGTTCTCTCCAGTGATTAATTGTACCCCATTTGCTATCTTAAAAGTATAAGGACTTGTTTTGTACATCTCTTCTGAAACTTTGGGGTCTGATTAAGCATGTTTATTATATTTGAGTCAGATCTGAGAAAAATATAGTTGGGGATATATAGAAAATTCATTTTGGATATTTTTTATGTAACCCCTTACTATTTTATAGAAACTTTGCTATTTAATACAGAAACGTGCTATTTATTGAAATCATACTATATATAGACATAACCTTGCTATCTTTTTGGAAAGTCTATTTTTAGTAAATCAATTTTCGATGAAAGTTTTAATTTAGGAAACTTACTCTGAAAATCATGAAAGTTATCATTCTCGAAAGTGTAATTAAGGAATCACTCATTTTGGAAACTTACTATAATTTAGAAGCGCTATTTTTTCTAGGAGAAAGTACCCAATATAACAAGAATACTAACATCGAAACAAACTAATCATGGAATATGTTAATCATGAATGTTACTAACTCTCAAGAATCATGCTAATTATAGAAAGTCCTAACTAAAAGAAATTACAAAAAAATAGACAAGTTACAAAAAATCGGAAAGATAACCTAAACATAACAAGTAACTTATATATGTCCCTTTTAACTATGTAGATCGCATACAAGCGTCGTACTTGCTCTCTCTTCTTATCCATCACTTTCCGATACTGCTTGGCCACTACTAGGGACTAGGCAATTCCGACCGATTCAGATAAGACATTCCTTTCTTTTCATATTCATCCCAAGAACTGCTATGCATCCCATTTTATGTCTTTTCTGCCATGATCCTTTACAAGTTTGATTGGATACTTATTCTATTGCCCGAGCTAATATACGCATGACCCTGATGTTACAAGATCTTACCACTCCTAGTCATGGAGGCACCAGTGTTACTGACTCTTTCGCGATGAGAGTGCACTTTTCACCGGCGTCCCCTTTCTCATGTATACCAGTTAAATTTCATGTTTGGCCATTATTTTCGCTCCAGGCGTATGGTATATCATCCTAGTTTACATGTTAACACATTCATGGTGATTGGTTGTGTGTGCTCTCACATCCCATCACGTTGGACGATCTGATCCTCCACCCCTATATCTATTATAAGAGGTCCACCTATCTATTACACATGTTGATGTAGCCCCTCTATTATAGCAGTACTATCACGACAATTAATTCTTATTGACAGGCTAATGATTAATGAGCTCCGTAGGCATTCCTTTCATTATTTATGTTTATACAATCCATGATATTTCATGACATCTTTACTCGTATTACCATGCTTTACACTGTTATTCCTATCTTCCTGACGCATCTCCAGGTATCCTCAAGACACTTTTGATCTTTCCGCTACATTGTATTTACCTATCCAGGATTACATACTAATATTACATTGTTATATATTCTCAGTCTCTTATATGAGTCTAGCTGGGATAGGCGCAGGTATCTAGTGAGGGAGCCTGGCATGAAGAGTGTGTAGCTATAGAAGTGGCCCTATTTAGTGTTCCTATCTGTTATATCGCAACACTTTGATGAGCTATACTATCTTTGGGACACGTGTTTTCGTCCTTTTAGTGACTTCTTTTGATACGTTATTCATAGTATATCTCATAATTGGCGTAGCCGATCTTTGATTCTGGCTTTCCACCTTGTCCTACTCGTTTCTTCATTTAATGACCTTTATTCTTTAATTGCTTTGAATATGACCCTATGCCTTTATGACGTATCGGCCTCCTTTCCGGAGTGTGTCGTTACAATTATGGTATCAAGCTAAAGGTTTTCGACCTGTAGGCCTAAACTTTTTTTTGAAAACCTGTGAGGATTGGGTATACATTAGTTCCTTCAGAATTGCACTCTATATCATCTCTCGACGTTTAACCTTATTACACAACCGTTTTAACTTATTAAACCTTTTTTGCCAATGTCAGATGGTGAACACTCGTAACAGATGCTGAACTCGCTGCGGCCAAAGTTCCAAAGCTCCTGTTGGATGCCCTGCTCTCCACAGATTCCGATCGCAGGTTTCCGCTGAAGAGTTTTATGGTCTATCAAATGGATGTCAAAAGTGCTTTCCTTTATGGTCAGATAGAAGAGGAGGTGTATGTATGTCAACCTCCGGGATTTGAAGATCCTGACCATCCTGACAAAATCTACAGAGTGGTGAAAGCATTATATGGACTGCATCAAGCACCAAGAGCTTGGTATGAAACTTTGGCCAATTATCTATTGAGCAATGGTTTTCAAAGAGGAAAGATTGACCAAACTCTATTTATCAAGAGACACAAGGGACATATCTTGCTTGTTCAAATTTATGTGGATGACATTATCTTTGGATCTACCTTGAAGGAACTATGTGATGAGTTTGAGAAACTTATGCAAGATAAGTTTCAAATGAGTTCTATGGGTGAGCTTACTTTCTTTTTGGGGTTACAGATCTAACAGAATAAGAAAGGCATATTTATCAGTCAGGATAAATATGTGAATGAGATTTTGAGAAAGTTTAACTACACAGATGTGAAGTCTGCCTCTACTCCATTAGATTTAGAAAAGCCTTTAGTTCAAGATGAAGATACTCCAGATGTTGATGAACATCTTTATAGATCCATGATTAGATCTTTGATGTATCTTACAGCATTAAGGCCAAACATTATGTTTGCAGTGTGTGCTTGTGCTAGGTTTTAAGTCTCTCCAAAGACATCTCATCTCTTAGTTATCAAGAGAATCTTTAGATATCTCAAAGGCAAACCAACTTTAGGAATTTGGTACTCTAAGGATTCCCCTTTGGAACTAGTGGCTTATACTGATAGTGATTATGCTGGAGCTACTCAATATAGGAAGTCTACTACAAGAGGATGTCAGTTTTTGGGAAATAGATTGATTTCTTGGCAATGCAAGAAACAAACTGTGGTTGCTACTTCTACAACTGAGGCTGAATATGTGGCTGCTGCAAGTTGCTGTGGACAAGTACTTTGGATACAAATACAACTGCTAGACTATGGGTATAATTTTTTGAATATAGTTATTTATATTGACAATAACAGTACTATATGCATTATAGAAAATCCAGTTCAACACTCAAAAACAAAACACATAGAGATTAGGCATCATTTTATAATAGACTGCAATGCTAAAAAGTTGATTCAAATGGTTAAAATTGATACTGAACTTAATGTGGCAGATCTTCTTACAAAAGGTTTTGATGCTGGTCAATTTCAGTACTTGGTCTCAAGTTTTGGAATGCTAAATCCTTAAATGTCTACATCTCTTGTTGTTGTAAAGTGTGTTGAAAATTAGTACTGTTCAGTTTTTGTCACTTAATACTGCTAGTTATAATTAGTACTGCTAGTTATATTTAAAACTGTTTGTAAAAACTGTTACTTATAGTTAGTACTGCTAGTTATTTCAACTGTTAATCCTGTTAGTCAAATTTAACACTGCTAACAAGAAACATAGTTTGGGTTATGTTTCTCTTGTTTTTGAGCTAACGTTTTCAGGATAAACAATGGAGGTAGGGTACTCATAGATGTATCATTTAAGGGGAGGCATCTTGTATGCTTCAAGTGTTGGTTTTAAAACCACACCACAAATGGTTTTCAGTTCACCATGTCTAATAGACAACAAGAATTAGCTAGTCCAGAGCAAACGGCTCCTGGTAAAGACCTATCAAATCCGTTGATAGTTGATAGTTTACTCAAAACTATATGGTTATCAATGCACCTTGTTTTCCAATGAAGCATTGGCTAGTCCAAAGCAAACGGCTATTGGTAAAGACAACTCAAATCCGTTGATGGTTGATAGTTTGCCAAAAACTATATATTGTGTGATTATGTGAGCCAAAAGAACAGAGAGAATTGGTAAGATGAAAAATAGACAAAGAGTTGTGTGAAAAACAGACAGAGTGACAAAGTGAGATAAAGGATTTGAGAGATGATTTGTGAGCTTAAAAATAGAAAGAGAGATTGTGTGAAGATATTTTTGCATGATACAACTAGCTTCGAGTTTGTACTGCTAATGTTGGGAAAGTTAATACTGCTAGGCTTATTTTAGTACGGCTAGACAAATTTAGTACTGGTAGATAACCGTTAGTACTGTTTGTGTCATAACAACTTTTCATTAATTAAAAGAGCCATTGCGATATTTCCGCCAAAATAACTAGGCTATAGGGTTTGACTACTTGGACTTTCGTGATCTTTCTATAAATTTGATTGGATTACTCATAATAAAACTCTATTTCTTTTAGTCGCTCAAACCTTATATCTTAGTTTTCTCTACATAATCGCAATTAACTCTCTCCAGCATTCATACATTCGTAGTCAATCATATCCCACCGAATTCCTCAACCTTTTACTCATGGCTCGTTTGGATTTTTGTGATAAGCATAATATGGTTGCATGTTTAGAGAAATCTACAGGAAGCGAAGGGTTTCATCAAGTGATCAATTTTCTAACTCGAAGTCATATTTGATTTGCTCTTACAAAGAAGCCAGATGTTTATACATCTTTCATCAAGCAATTTTGGATAACTGCTGAGACTTCTATTGATTCTGATGGGGTAACAATGATAACTGCTACGATTGATGATCATTCCAAGACTATCATTGAAGCTTCACTACGCAGACATCTCAAATTGGATGATTATGATTGTATTTATTCTCTACCCAACTCAGAAATTTTTGAGCAATTGGCTCTCATAGGTTATTATACTGATTCGGATAAGTTAACATTTCAAAAGGGTGCTTTCTCACCTCAATGGAGGTTTCTTATTCACACTTTACTTCACTGCCTTAGCCCTAATAAAACAGCATGGGAACAATTTAGTAGCAACATTGCAACTGCTATTATTTGTTTAGCCACAAATAGGAAGTACAACTTTTCAAGACTAATTTTTGAGCATATGGTATCTAATCTTTCAAGTCCCCATAAGTTTTTGATGTATCCTAGGTTTATCCAAGTTTGTCTAGATATGCAGAAGAAACATCTTAAACATCACTCAAACCAATGTAACAAAATAAATACATGGATTCGGTAGCTAAAATGGGATTAAAGAAAAACCAAATGAAAACGTAATTCATACACAATGGGATTAAAGAAAAACCAAATGAAAAACCAATGTAACACTGCTACACTACACTTTGCTTTTGATGTATCCTAGGTTTATCCAAGTTTCCTTCTGAAATGGGATTAAAGAAAAACCAAATGAAAACGTAATTCATACACAATGTAACAAAAGAAATACATGATTCTAAAAAGGGTTAAAATGAACTATCTCAGAGTAACAGGAAAGAAGTTGCTATAAAAAGACTAATTGTGTAGATAAATGTAAACTTATCTGCATATACGGCTATTGTAACACCCCATCCGAGCAAGGGTCCAATGTCACACTTATGGCATCAATAAACACAAGCGGAAGACTTACTAATAAAAGGGTTTGGCAAAATTCCCAAACGAACATTAAATCCAAAATCCCTTAGCTAAACAAATTCTAGTATAGATATGGTATGCTATTTCCTTAAGATGGTCCAATATGAGCTCCTAAGCACTCTTCACTCATAACCCAGCTTCCCTCTTATTACCTGCCGTAGAGAAAAGAAATGCGGCTGGGCTCAATGAACAGATATATATAAACAAACGGATAGATCAAATACGTAAAGTAAACAAAATAGAATCACCATAACATGGTAGCAAAGATTTTGTATATCATAAGAGCTGCACAGATAGCCAAACAAAACATATAGAAATGCCCACCGAGTTTAAAATAAATGTCTAAAGCATGCCACATGCTTAGACCCTACAATCAAATGCATATCATATCATATCAAGTTGTACATGGGAGCTGCAGCTCCAGATGTACCCTACAAAGTGTGCAATGGGGTGTTGACACCACACTAAGCCATACACCAAAACGAAACGAAACGAAGTACCTAGGATGCATCCATACGCTTCCTACAAATCAAATCATATATGGCCAATTGCATAATAGAGCTCACAAAATAAAAGGGAACATCGTGGACTGATCACACCGCCACAGATAGGGTTACGCCATTGGTGCCTCAATGACGCGACCATGGTACCTCCATGGCTAGTTAGCTCGGGCATTAAAACAGAACAAAGGGGTTCATATAGCATATCGAAACGAAACATATTATGTTCAAAGAAGATCATGTCTAAACAAAACGGATAAGTTCATATCCTGGCTATGTTAAATGAAGCATGTATCAAACGAATTCAAATGGCTCCACAAAGTTATCAAATAAGGTTGCAACAAATAATGAATCATAGGATGGGAAACATAAATAGAGATTTCAGCGAGGCAAATAGATACAGAGCAAAAGGGATTTCATGACTTTTCAACCTCATATATAACACCCCAAATCACCGCCAATCCACCGCAAATTATGGTCGCAAATCACCTTCTTTCATACCAGCACTAGACCGTCGTTCAAACCACCACTACACCGCCGTTCAAACCACCATCACACCGCCGTAATTATTGCCGTAATAATCGTTTTAATCACAACCGTCTACCAACATCTACTACCAAAATTACCACCGAAATCATAACAATTCGATCCATATGAGTGAAGAAGAAGCAGAAGCTGATGGAATTCAGTCAACAAGCTCATATTACACAAAACTTTCAAGTAAATTATTTTTGATCAAATTTAATTGTAGAATTGTGAATTAGTATGTATTTGAATTTATTATCATTGTTTAAATTGTAAATATGTCACATGTAAGTGTATAGATTACAAATTAAGTCTTGATTGTTATAGGCGACTTAATTAGTTTGTGTAATATCTTCACGCGTGAAAACATCAGCAAGGAATTAGGTTTTTGATGTTGCTAGCGGATTTTTAAAGTATCTTCACATGTGAAAAGTTTAGCAAGGAATTAAGTTTTGATGTTGCTAGCAGATTTTTAAAGTATCTTCACATGTGAAAAGTTTAGCAGGGAATTAGCTTTTGATGTTACTAGCGGATTTTAAAAGTATCTTCACGCGTGAAAACATCAGCAAGGAATTAGGTTTTGATGTTGCTAGCGAATTTTTAAAGTATATTCACATGTGAAAAGTTTAGCAAGGAATTAAGTTTTGATGTTCCTAGCAAGGAATTAGGTTTTGATGTTACTAGCGAATTTTTAAAGTATATTCACATGTGAAAAGTTTAGCAAGGAATTAAGTTTTGATTTTCCTAGCGGATTTTTAAAGTACCTTCACGAGTGAAAAGTTTAGCAAGGAATTAAGTTTTAATGTTAATAGCGGATTTTTAAGGTATCTTTACGCGTGAAAAGTTTAGCAAGAAATTAAGTTTTGATGTTACTAGCGAATTTTTAAAGTATCTTCGCGCGTGGAAATTATTAGAAATGAATGAAACTTTAATGTTATTAGCGATTTTTTATACTAGACGTGCAAAAATAAGATATTGATGTTTAATAGACGATTATTTAGCTTAGTAAGAACATCTTCGCACGTGAAATTTATCATCAATGAATGAAACTTTGATGTTACTAGCGGATATTTTATACTAGAAATGCAAAAATAGGAGATATTGATGTTTGATAGATGATTACTTTGTTTAGTAAGAATATTTTCGCGCGTGAAAATTGTTAGCAAAGAATGAAGCTTTTATGTTACTAGCAGATTTTTTATATTAGAAGTGTAAAATTAGGTGTATTGATATTTAATAAACGATTATTTAATTGGGACGAAAGGATTAGTTTGTTGTGATTTGTGATTTGTGGTTATGAGTTTGTTGTGATTTGTGGTTTTTGTTTTTTAGACGTTGTTGACGAGTTGTGAAGGAGGAGCTGAGGGAAGTGAGAAGTGAGTTGTCAGATGGAGATAGAGATGTGTTATTGTTTCTGAAATGATCAAGTACAAGTATTATCATGTTTTTCGCCCGATTCATATATAAAGTATAAGGATATCATTAATTGTCATGACACCTTAGAGTTTTTTTGATGCTTCATTTAAAGGTCATTTAGAGACAAAATAATTGCCGATGTTTGAGTCATATATTGTGGAGGAAGAAGAAGGTTAAGGTAACAAAAACAAATATCAACTCTGAAATAAAACTAAAATCTTAAAAATCTTATATCCTGACTGTTTACATTAGATTAATGTTTCTCACTTATGGAATACACATGTGGTTATGGCACAGGGTATAAGGCATGTAGGATAGAATATGGAATAACGTTTGCTGTCAAATGTAAGGAGCTTAATATTCTAGAGACCCGTACACATTTTATAGTATGTTCAGGATTGCTTATTCAATTTAAGTGCTTATCCGCTTGCTTGTAAAGGAGATAGGCAACCTGAAGTGGTTGGTTAAGATTGCTTAAACCTGCTAATTATAGAAACCTGCTAATTATAGAAACCTGCTAATTATAGAAACCTGCTATTTATAGAAACCTGCTATTTATAGAAACCTGCTATTTATAGAAACCTGCTATTTTTTTTGAAAGTCTATTTTGGGAAGTTTAATTATGGAAACTTATTAAATCAGGAAAGTTATCAATTATGGAAAGTTAATTAAGGAAAGTCTATGTTTGGAAACTTACTATAATTAGAAGCTGCTATTTTTGGAAAGTACCCAATATAACAGGAATACTAATCATGAAACATATTAATCATGGAATATGTTAATCATGGAACGTACTAATCAAGGAATCATGCTAAAAATAGAAAGTTGCTAAAAATGGAAAGTAACCTTAATCATGAACAAGTAACTTATATATGTCCTTTAACATGTAGATCGCATTAAGCAGGAGTAGCTTCCATCTTCTTATCCATCTCTTTCCGTTACTGCTGGACATAAGGTACGGATATTCCGTCCTTTCAGTAAGGACATTCTTTCTTTTCATGATTCATCCCCAGAACTGCTATGCTTCCCCATTTTTATGTCTTTTGCCATGATCCTTTACATGTTTGATTTCATGACTTATTCTATTGCCCGAGCTATATATACGTGACTATAGATTTCTACATGACTTACCACTAGTCATGGAATTGGTACATGACCGTGACATCATGAGGCACATGTGTCACGGAATCTTTCGCACGTTGCTGTTTTGCAGCTTTCGATTGTTAGAGACACTTGCGTTGAGAAGGTGACTTTCACGCCGGCGTCCCTTTCTTATGTGTTAACAGAATATATTTCATGTTTGGCCATTATAATTCAGGGGCGTTTGGGTGCATCCTGAGTTTACATGTTTACCACGTTCATGTGATTGGTTGGTGTGTGCTCTACATCCATCAAATTGGAGCTGATCCTCCACCCATATTATTATAAGAGGTTCAACCTATCTCTTACATGTTGAGGCAGCCCCCTCTTTTATATGCTTGTATTCACGAACCTTATTATTATGACATGTATGTTTTTATGAGCTCGTGGGGTTACGTATTATTTAAAGTTTATCATTTCATTGATATACTCTGAATCTTATGACTTCACGTTACCAGTGTTTTTAATGTTTATTTACTCTTTCCCTTCATGTCGGTTTCTCCAGGTTTCTAATGACACTCATGATCGGTTCCGCTGCTATATACTTTATTTTCAAGGATTTCATAGACTTTATTAATTCATTGTTGTTATATCGTTCACTGAGCGTTTATATGCTCAGCAATATTTTCTTTCTATTTCTTCTACGGCAGGTATAATTAGATGGGAGATTGGGGCAATGAGAGAGATGTCGTGTTAGGAAGTGACCTGTTTAGCTTCCTTTCTTTTATATCGCATTCATTTTGCTGTGCTATCTCTCTTGGACAATGTTTCGTCCTTAGACTTTTTTACGTTTATTCATGTTGATCTCATAATTGGAGCAGATGCTTTGATTTGGCTTTCCACCTTGTTTTATGCTTATCATTTATGACATTTCTCGCCTGTATTATAGCTTTGATATGACACCATGATTATGATGTTTCGGCCTACTCTCGTAGGGGTTTGGACGGGTCGTTACACCTCGATCTTACTTACATGTCGATGTATAAAGCCTATGTATGTGATTAATAAATTAGAAGCAATTATAGTCATTTTTTCAATGGTGGGCGATCCTAACATTCGCAAAAGGACGTTTGTTTAAATGGGGAACCGTCTGGCTTCTTAAGGATAAGGGTGGTATGGGTGTCTTGAGTTTCTTTCGGACTTAACCGATGCAGCTCATCTTTAATTGGATTTGGCGTTTTCTTTTTCCAAGGCTTCTCTTTTTGGTTCGATGTTTTTAAGGCGATTCATGGTGTCGCTGTAAGCTTGGTTATCTATTAAGCTCTAGTGAGTCATCAAATGTGATTGAATTGTTCGCATTCCTATCTTTGGTAAACATGGGTATTGATCTTTTAGGGATACATTAGAATAAACGAGTTGATAATGGGGTGAATACTTTTGTTTGGTTTGAGCTATGGTAGGGTGATGTCTCGTTTAATAAATCTCTTTCTAGGACGTTTTTTTCTCGAATATAGATAAAAGATCTTGGGGGCTAGGGAAATGGCACAAACCTTCTTTTTAGGGATCCTAGAAGTGGGTACGGAGCTTCTCAGATAGCTATGTTGACATCTCGTTTGGAGGCATTTGTTTCTAATATTGCTAAGATTGATGAGTGTTAGTCCGCGTTTCTCAAGGAGCCGAAAGAGTTTTATGTCGCTCTGGCTAGGTAGCCGTTTTGATGATAAAACTTCTTGGGAGAAGGTGGGTTCTAAAATGCATTGGTGTACGTATGTTCCACATAAAGGTTTAATATTTTTTCTTGGACGAGTAAGCTTAACAACCTCCCAACGCGGTTAATCTTTCTCCGTTGAGATAATGGACAATCCAAATCTATTTTTTATACATCTTGTTTATTTGGCGGTTGGAGTCTTAAAAATCACCATTTTTTCTTTGTCCCAAAGATGTAGATTTGTATATGAGTTTTATCGAGATGTGGGATGTTAACTCTTATTGAATTTGATCTCTTATGAGGATTGGAGGGTGTGGTGTATCTAGTGTTCTGCGGCTCTCTTCCAAGATGAAGTTGCTTATGGAAGAGTTTCGTTTTTTAAAATCACTTTGGTGGCTCGGTTTGGTACTTCCTTAATACATGCAACCTTTGGGCCTTTACGTCTATGCAGCGGTTTAATTTTGGATGATATCGTGGCTGCTTTCTTTCTCGTGGTGTAGATCTAGAAGCAAAGTTAAATTTTAGTAGATTGATTGGGTTAAAGAATCCTCTTTATATTTCATGTAATCCTTTCTAGCTCCACTTGCTAAAGTTTTAATATAAGTTGCTGTACAATAAATAAAATATTAATGTGCTTCGAGGTTATGTTTTTTACTTTGATTTTACCAACACTTTTACTGATGACAAGTGTAGTCGCAAGAAGTAATTATAAAAAAAACTTTCCCCATTGTAGAGAACACGACTCACAAACTCACGATATTATGCAAAGTTAAAGTTTAAAGCAAATCACTTTTTCAGGTTTTTGATAAGTAAAACTATTAATGAAGCTTATGGTGTAAGGATTTTTAAAAACACATGAAACGAAGGTTTTTGATGTGTAATAACCAGGGTTGTCCCGTAA
>BQNB010022484.1:0-62957 GCA_026074375.1 Tanacetum coccineum | reverse complement strand
TTGAAAGTCTTTAACCCACTGTCGAATCACTAAGTTTTGGGTCCACAACTTGACAGCAGTTGATAGCATTCGTTTGTCTGAACCAGAAAGATGATCGAGATGACCTTGCAAAAGGAGCAAATTTAGGTATTCAAAGTCATTGGGATACAGGTTCTTGAAATCCTTTTCAGCAATCGTGTATTCTTGGTGATCAGCTCTTCAGAGGACAATTTCGCTCAAGTAGTCATATATGTATCTTGAGTAGGCTTTAATTCTGACGACACTAAGAATCCACATGTGTGTTCTGACATCTTTTCGATGTGACGGATAATCATGTCTATCAATGTAGAACTTCTGTCGAGTAAACCACCAGTGAGAGATGCCATATTTTGCACTTACGTCATAAGCACACATCATCAATCCACATTTGCTCAGGCATTAGTAATTCAAGACCAAAGTCAAGATAGCTTGCAACCTTCATCTTGGAAATCGAGAGTGCAGGACAGCTTCCCTTGCTGCCATATCGTAAATACTCCAAATCTTTATTAAAGAAGAAATCTGTTTGAATAGTGACGTGACCTGGAGGATCACCGAGAGGCAGTGGTCAGTTGACATTGATTCTGACTTGATCTCCTTCCGGATTTGCCCAGTCAACCTGATCTATGAGCATCTTATGACACTCCTCCATCTAGAACTAAAGGTGAATAACATCTGGATAGAAGGCTTTAACAACTTCATAAGCCTGCCCTTTGAAATCTGCTTGTGTAAGCGTGGTCTTGTTCACTTGGCGGCAGTACCATTTCAAGAAAGTTGTCATATCTCCAATCTTTGCAAGCAGCGAGTTCTCAGCTGGGGGCTCATAAGTAGTAGCCAATGCAGAAGCCCAGTTGTTCGCAACATCTGACTTGTTGGAAGAAGGAATAGTCCAGGCAGGTTCAGGAGTCGCTGGTCTTTCCTCTTCATGTAGTAGTTTCCACCAGTCTTTTCTCACGTCAGCTTTTGGTTGGTGATCATTCTCGGAGTCTTCATCATCAGACAAAAGTACCTGCTCTTCGAGAATGGAATCATCGTGCATCAGATAGTCAGTTGGAGATAGCTCATGAGTCCCAAAGACACCAGCTGACTCATATCTAGTGTCAGATGTAGTCCAAGCCATGGATTGTGATGCTGAGGCTATTGACTTAGATGAACTTAGAGCTGTATTGCCTTGTTGCTGAGCAGATCCAGATGTACCAGTAGATGGAAGAGGAGGAGGTGGCAGCAACTAAGAAGACCTTGATGCTCCTGAAGTACCTGGAGCACCAGACGCGCCTGCTGGAGGAGGTGGAGGTGGTGGCTGTGAAGGTGGAGACCTAGGAGGAGTTCTTGGTATGTCAAGTCTCTTTCGTCTCTTTTTACGAGCTTCCTCCTGATCGGCTAGACGTTGATTTATATTATCTAACTCCAATGACTTCTGCAAAGCCTCATATAAGTCATTGTGAACGTCATGAGCCTGGTAGGAGTTGTCTTCAAACATTCGTTGTTGAAGAATTTCCTTCATATCAACGGTGGGCAGATCCCTAAAGCGAGCTTGAAGTGGAGCTTGCATTGCCCAGTCAACTGCATTAGTGACTATCTCATCCACTGCTTGGCTCACCTTGTGGGGAATGATGAGATTCTACAAGTTGTAAAGCCGGCTCCCTTGTTTGTCCAACCTTTCCTCCAGGGCTAAGTTGTTTTGCATCAGATCCGCCATATGTTGTTTGAGTTCACCTATGCGCTTCACTAAGATTGGATCTGCGGTGCTTTGTTGTGGTTGAGGTGGTGGAAGAATTGTTGTTGTTATGATTGTTGAGGTTGCTGCTGTTGATGTTAGGAGTGGAGAGTCAGATTGTGACTTTGTGAGATCAATAACCAGAGTGGTCATTGGAGGAACCGAGGAGGTGTCTTGATGGATGGGGACCAAAATCATTGACTGAACCTCTGCTTCAGCATTGGTTTTCCCTGGTTCTTCTTCCTGTGGCTTCTCCATGAAGAACCGATCAGTGAAGCTAAGATCTTTATCAAGGTTTTAAAGAGAGGACAAGGTTCCAGTGGAGCTAGCAGGTTCTTCAAGAATCACCTGATCTTCAGTTAGCAGTTTGAGGTTTCCCTAAACATTAGGGTAAGTAATTATTGTAAACTCCTCATCCATTTGCTTAGGTTTCTACTGGGTTGACGCATCAGAGGTCCCTAAGTCCAAGTGTTCAAGGTTTGGTCTAGCATGAACTACATGACTCGATTGAAGTTGAGACTCGGCAGCAATACCAGGGTTTGGTCTAGCCTGGCCTTCATCTTGTACACCAGAGTTTGGTCCAACCTGGCCTTCATCTTGTACACTAGGGTTTCGTCCAGCCTGGCCTTCTTCTTGATTTATAGCATTGATCTTAGAAGCTTCCTCATCGGATTCTGTTTCACTGACAGTCAGATTTAGTTTCGCATCCATGGAAGGTGACTTAGCTTGTGCAAAGGACTCAGTGGGCATAGGAGGGCGCCTCTGAAAGATGAATTGTTCAGTAGGACTTGTCTTCTTTGGAGTCTAAAGGGTGAGTAGATCGTGAGCAGCTTGTTCCTCAACGACTTTCTCTTTACCTTTTCCTTGCACCTGTAGAAGTGGTTGGAATTTCTCAGAGACAGGCTCTCTCAATACCACAAGACGAGCTGGTCCCTGAGTTCGTTCCCCTTGCTCCTTTAGACTTAGCTCTAGGACTCGTTAAATATATGCTCCTTCATCATCATGTGCAGGTTCCTCAACTGGAACACCTTCATCACTGGGTTCATCAATCAACCTGAGTGGACTTTTAGCCTTGCGCCTTTTTCCCACTAAACCAGCCTTTGATCTTTTAGCAGGCAATGGATCATCAGAAGTTTCTTTGACCATATTTCTTTTCTTGGGAGTCGGGTCACCAGCAGGTTTGTGACCTTAGGGCTTTGGGTTTGGTGACCTTAGTAGTTTTAGAAGACTATGTTGCTCCTCCTTCCTCTGCCTTGCCAGGTTCTACATCCCGAATTTGTTGATACTTGGCAACATGCTCTTGATAATCTTCGTAGTAGGGTGCTCCTTTGATTTCATCAGTGAGAAACGTCTGTATGGATTGAACAAACTCTTCCCAAATTCTTTCAGCGTGGTTGATGTTGGAGCGATGAATGATAACCCAAAGTATCTGAAGCACTGGATGTCTTGGTTTGTCAAATCCAGCAGTTTTGCCTATAAGGCACATGTTGATAATAGACAAGATTTATCTCTATGGTTGATAGAGAACGTTAACAAACATTGCTGATACGTTCTTGAGAGTGCTAGGGTATCCTAAAGTGTTAACATACTCGATAACAGTATCACTCGATGGTGGAGCCACAAAGGGATTATTGTCATTGGCTGGAGTGATATTGAGAGCATCTCTGAGAATGTGTTTATGAAGGTTGAACCATTGCTCATCCAGCTGACAGTTGTACAACCAAGTAGATGATTTAAAGCACATGGTGTTCCAAAACTGCTGAATGTAGATAGCTGGAATCGTAGAGGATGCCGTGAAGGCCCTGACGAAGTTGGTGTTCTTTAGTAAGGCCACAACAATTAGGAAGATCAGATTCCTCTGAGGCTTGTGTACATCGAGTATGCTGTTGCTCTTGCCGATGGGCACCCACTTGCTTAATGGCAATATCTAATCATCTGTTCTGGCAGGAGCTTGTTCCACAGGAATGTTTAAGTCAGCCATTATATCTGCACACATAGACCCAACAGTAGGACATACATACATATACATGATGTTAGATGGGAGCAATTGCTCAAAGTGATGTCAACCTTGGAATAAGTTGACCCAAAGATATTTGACAAATCGCTAAACCAATCTAATGACAACTCGCTAAATGATTCAAAGATTGATCCTCAAGTCGCTACACCTAACTCGCTAAGTCATGATATAATAAACACTTAAGTCGCTACCAAATTGGAAAATTTTGAAATAAAGGGTTAATTATTATAATAAATAAAACTTTCTTTAACTCGCTAAGAAGTAGCGAGTTACCTGCACACATTTAAATAATAGAGAATATTCAATTCGCCAATGATAACTCGCTAAAGGCAACTCGCTATGAATATTCTTAATAAAATATTAACTCGCTATTAAATTTATAAAATTTGAAATGGCGAGTTGAATATTTTACCAAAAATATAAATCTTCATCAACTCGCTACAGATTAGCGAGTTGCCTGTTCATGAAAATATAATATTCATAACTCGCTAATAGGCATTACAACTCGCTACTAAGCATCAACATTAACTCGCTACAAAGAAAAAGACACTCAACTCGCTACATAGAATCATCACAACTCGCTACATAGCACAACACAATTCTCTAAGACCTAAAATTACAAACTAGCAAGGATGATCAAGAAGGCTCATGAATAAGTACTAACACTACATTATCAAACACATAGAAACATTCAGAACCCTCATACAACAGTAAACATCAAACTTTTGACCCTAGAAAGACAACATGGACCACAAAAATCAACTAGATCCCAAAATATTGAAAGGGCAATCAAATTAAACACAAACGAGGCATCATTTACTTATCCTAGACCTAACCCAGCAACTAATATATCATTCCAATCATTATCAAAGATTTAGATGATAAATAAAGGCGAAAACATTGATTTTGAGCGATTTAGTGTGATTAAGGCAGCCATGTTTTAGATTTATGATGTTATCATGATAAAGAACATTATCTAAAAATTACCTTAGCAAGAATGGTCACAGAAATCACAAATCAATGAATACTTCAAACTAGCGAGTTGCGAGAGAAGTTTTAGAGAGAAAGTTTGACCAACAGTAACTCGCTGACACCTTTTATACTTTATTAGTTTCACCATTTGGCAGAATTGGTCCCTAAACTCCCTAAGTTCCTTACATTCAGGTTAAGAGTATTAACAAGGTTAGAACAAGTTTCGGAGATGGCACAAATGGTCCTTATATTTATACAAGCCTAGGAAACATTTAGCAAATTACACAAAAGTCCCTATACTCATAAATTTGGTCTTTTAAGTTACAATTAACTCTAACTCCCCTTCAAATTAAGACCTCATTTAATACAAATAACCTTTTACCAGTCAATTATTTGATAAATGAAAAAAATGCCCGTTAGATGTCATAAATTTGAAAAACACTCCCCCCTCAATCAAAGACCCGTTTTTTTATTGAAAGAGCTGTAGTCATTGATTGAGTGTCAAATTTTGAAAAATCCAAGTCCGATTAATTTTCAAACAACACTTTTCCACCAAGTGAGACACAAATAATTTTCTAAAGAATCATAGACGGGAAATCATTTGGATAAAAAGAAAGAAGACTTCTCTTCTAAATCTGTCAGGATTATGAAAATCCATGTAAAAGACTCGGTCACCCCGTGTTATATCTAGCATAGGTTAGCTCGTAGTCTTAGTTTTAATCGTTTAGTTACCGTACGACTTATGGTGTTGGGTCGGGTCTTTACCCACTTGTTAGCCCACTCCATGACCCATTTAGAGGGACCAAAACTCTTGTATAAATACCCCTTTCTAGCCATAGGAAGGGGTTGGTTGTTCATTTGATAATACACACACTTAATGGTGTTTTCTCTCACTAGACTAGTCACTTTCTCTCTCTAGAAATTTCGCTAACCCATCATTCCTAAGCTTGTATTGTGATATCCAATATATTACAATTGGTATCAGAGCCCATGAGATAATTAGATAGCTTGTGTGTGCGTTTTCTTGGTTAGTTTAGATCAAAAGTTTGGTTCTTGAAGGTTTATGGTCTTTTTCTTGAAACTCTTTGATTCTCACGTTTGTGATGTTAAAGTTAGTGCTTTTATAGTTGTTATAACCTTCTAGGATCAAGTTGTACAAAAGAAACCAAGCAAAAACGTTCAAAAGGGTGAGTTTTAGGTGTTTTTATGTGAAAAAGTTCGTATTTTTCTTCACTTCGTTTTGCCTCTCTGAGACATTCTTGGTTGCGTTTTGCCTCAAATAGTACACTGCGTTTTGTCGTTTTGTATAGTACAACAGTACTGCGTTTTGTCGTATTTGGGGTTGCGTTTTGGTCATTGCGTTTTGGTTATTGAAGGTTGCGTTTTGCCTACTTGAAGACCTCACTGCGTTTTGCTTGAAGATCTCGCTGCGTTTTGCTTCAAGACCTCACTGCGTTTTGCTTCAAGACCTCACTGCGTTTTGCTTCAAGACATCTGGTATGTGCTTAATTACACATACCTTTTTCTATTCAAAACGGACTTAAATGACCAAAAACAAACAAAATATGCCAAATATATGTTTGTTTTGCATTTGTGTTGTGCAAGAAACGGATATTCACAAAAGGGACGAAAAACAAGCTCAAAAACAGACAATAATAAACTAAGCACGGAATGGTAAAAGTGTGTGAAGACAAAGCAAATATCGAAGACCAAAAGTCAATCAAATCAAAAAAGTCAATAGGAAGTATAAATCAGTCAAGTCAGATAAAGTCAACCCGGCAAGTCAAAGTCAAATATAGGGTAGTCAAATATCAGAAGAAATCATAATCTTGGGAGAGTCCTCTATAAATGTCAAATCCCTAAGTGTTCACAAGAAGAAAGACTTCAAGGTGTGATTTTGCAATTTTACTTCAAATAACAGTGAGGGGGTAAATCGGTCCAAAGTCCTCAAAAATTAGTTTTACCACAAGTACTTAATTATGCAATTAGAGATATAATGTTGAGGGGGCGTTTCTTGCCAAACCCTCAACATTGTATTATGAAGGACAAAAATATGCAAAACCACAAGTAAACACCTGAGGTCTCCACTCCTGCCACACTTCTTAAAAGTTATATCCACCACTAGAGGACCACTTCATGATTAATACTCTTATACGAGTTGCGGGTCTATTCTTTACCATCCACCCAAACACCTACCCTCTTCCCATAAATTAACCTAGATAAAACCCTAACCGTAATCCAGATTTTCCCGACCAAGGGACCAACTCCCACTACAACTCAGGGGTACTCTCAACCCATTTTCCCGCCAAGACCAAACTCCTACTACAACTCACGGGATACCCTCCCCTCTTCCCCAAAACACTCCTTTTACCCTGAAAAACCCTAAACCTCCATGGGATAAAACCACCCCCTCCTCTCCACTATCAACCCTTTCAATGAGAAATGCCATGTTGGCAATCCCACGTTTCTCAAGGTCAAATTCAAGGGCTGTGATCACTACAAAAGAAGCACAAATTGATACTGAAGGCTAGGATTGAAGTTATGATTTCCTCTCACCAAAGAAACACAACTAACACAAAGATTGGAGACAAGCTGCCTATAAAAGAGGAAGAGAAGACAGAGTATTAGTTAGTTAGTTTTTTTTATGTAATTTTTCAAGTTTTAAACTGAAGTGCAATTTCCATTTTTAAGTTATCTCTTGTTTCTTTTACTTATTCAGTCTTAGCTTATTTATAAGCGTTGTATCAAGTTCCTAAGTTTTAATAAAAGAAAAGTTTTCAGTTACATTCCTGAGTTTTGAATTGCATTTTACCTTTGTTCATAATAAAAAAATATATATCACAAAAATTCCTCAGCTTAATTTACTGGATGATAAGCCGAAATTGGATGGGCTTATTGGACCTACCAGCTTGTTTAACACAAGCTGGAGCTTAGTAGAAAAGCTCTTGTGAGCCCTAATAACCTATGCTTAGAGCAAAGGGACGGGTAAGTCCATTTTTCTTTGTTTTATCAGCATCATTGTAGCATTGCTTAAATTCAGCTTATTGAGCCTTATTGTTCTTATAATCTGCTTATCTTATCTTAATTCTTTTCATTTAAACCTCCTTATTTGTTTTCATTTCTTTTGTAATTGTTCATTTAGTCTCTCCCTTTTTATAGCTTAAAATCTGTCCATTGCTGATGGCTTATTGTAACTGCTTATTTCTGTTTTCTAATGTGCTCATTAGGTTCCTTTAAAGTCATTTAATATCTGGTATTAAGAGGTTGTTTGTTGAAAATCAGTGTAATTAGTTTAAAAAGACTGCTTTCATTATTAAAGGGGTGTTTGGGACAGTGGCTTAAATGGGTCAGATTGAGTTAAAATTCTTTTGATCACTTTGGCCAGCTTCAACTGCATTTTTAAGTTAGTATAAATGAGTTTTTAGAAGTTTTTCAAGTTTAAAATTTGTTTTTAAGGTTTTTGCAAAACCCCCTTTGAACCTGTGGTGCCACAATGGACCCAAAGGGGCTTAATTGTTAAGCTTATCAATTTAGCTTTAGAGTCTGAATTTAAGTGCATTTTGGTGTCAAAGTAGAATAGCCTAAGTCTCTTTATTGTTTAATGAGTCTGGGTAAAAGACTGACAAGTCTTAGATTTACATTTTCATGAGTTTTAATTGGCTTTTTTTTTATTTTCAATTTTCAGCTTTTTAAAGGGGTGTTTGGGTTAAGCCCCCAAAATGGGTCATATTGAGTTAAAACTCTTTTGGTCACTTTGGACAGCTTCAATTACAATTTTAAGTTAGTATAAATGAGTTTTTAGAAGTTTTTCAAGTTTAAAATTTGTTTTTAAGGTTTTTGCAAAACCCTCTTTGAACCTGTGGTGACACAGTGGACTCAAAGGGGCTTAATTGTTTAAGCTTATCAATTTAGCTTTAGAGTCTGTTTTTAAGTGCACTTTGGTGTCAAAATAGAATAGCCTAAGTCCCTGTATTGTTTAAATGAGTCTTGGTAAAAGACTGACAAGTCTTAGATTTATATTTTCATAAGTTTTAATTAGCTTTTTTTTATTTTCAACTTTCAGCCTTTTAACCATGTTATTAGCTTGTGAATTTTTGAGCACAAGCTCATTATGAGCTTGTCTCTGTCTGTTTTAGCTTATCTTTGAGCTTTGAGCTTATTTGATGGCTTAAACCAAGGGCTGCAAAGAGCCCTTTGGGTCTGCCACTCAGGGCTCCCCTGGTGCAAAGTGCCAAATTGATAGCTGCTATAAGCTGTCCTAAAGCTTATCATCTACCTTGTTTTCAACAATTTTAGATAGCTTATAGGGTTTGCTTAAAGCCCCTATAAGATCAGCCATTGGGTCCCACTTTAAGGGCTTGAAAATAAGCCCTAAAAGTGCCCCAAGGGCCTGTTTGGCCTGCAGCCAAGCTTTGTAGGCTTAATTAGCTTATTGCAGCTTAATGCCCTATCATTTTAGCTTTTTTAGGTTTATAATAGCTTATTAGGTTAGATTAGGTCTAATGTGCCTTAGTTTGTCCTTTTTAGTGCTTATTCTAGCTTATTTGTTGTTTATTTAAAATTTCTAAGTATAAAGCCATTTTTGGCTTAGGTGCTTATTTAGCTTTTTAGTCTGTTTTTATTTGCTTATTTTAGCTTATAAATGCTTAATAGACTAGGGTAGATATAGGACTTAGCTTAATTCTCATTTTCATAGCTTATATTAGCTTAACTAAGCCAACAATATAGCTTGTTTTTGCTTTAAGTGAGCTTTAGCATTTTGCCAGCTTTTTGGCTTATTTCTGAGCTTATTATTAAGTTTCAATAAAAAGTTCAAGTTTTAAAAATGCTAATTTATATGTGCTTTAAAACTTTGTAAAAAAAATTTTGAAAAAAAAAATAAAAAGGGGAAGGAGTGAAGTCCCAAGGAGCTGAGGCTCGAACTCGGGACCTCACCTCCCTCAACCCTCTTAAACACATACACACTACCAACTGCGCCCTTGGGTCTTTTCTGTTAGACCCTTGGGCCAGTTTATTTATAAACACAATTTGGCCATTTTGCCTTATAAGCTGTTTAAGCTAATTTGACAGCTTATTTGATAAGCTGGTCTCTCCCTTTCAATTTTCATAGGACCCTCACAACTTTAGCTATTTTATGTAAATTTTTCAGATTTTTTTATAAAGTTTTAATATTTTTTATAATTTATTTTCTTTTTAAACTTAAAAAAATCATAAAAAATAAAATATTAATCAGAAAAATATAAATCTTTTTTCTAAAATTTTCTTTTTTCATATATTTTGTAGGAAAAATAAAAAAGTTTCTGTAGGATTAATTTTTCAAAAATTTACTTTTTAAAGAACGGGATTCGTTCCCGTTCTTGTCTTGACTCGTTTTTGGGTCAAACGACCTCCGTTTTCATTTTAGGTTTTTGCCCCTTTGTTCGGGATTCGTGCTCTCGTTTTTTAGCTTAATTTCGTAACTTTTAGGTTTTTCTTAAACGTTTTTGTTTATTATTGTTTAACTTAGCTTTCTACTCTCTCAATTCATCAATCTCATTCAAACTCCAATCTTCCGACTGTATCGATTTTCCATTCCAGCCTCGTTGGGGATAAACGACCCGGGAACATTCTATACTACATCTCGGTTTTATTGATTTTATTTTTAGACTATTCTTACTATATATATTTTATATTTATTTATATATTATATATATTTTAAGGTGTAGTTTAGAGCAATCAACATCCATTGCGTTTTGCTTGAAGACCTCACTGCGTTTTGCTTGAAGACCTCACTGCGTTTTGCTTCAAGACCCCATTGCGTTTTGCTTCAATAGCATTGCGTTTTTCTCAAGACCTCCATTGCGTTTTGCTTGAAGACCATATTGCGTTTTGATAAAAAGTTACTCTGGCAAAATTTCATTCCTCACTGCGTTTTGTCTAGGCTTCTTCACTGCGTTTTGCTTAAGTTTCATTATCTTCATTACGTTAACTTATTTCAACCAAACCAAATCACAATCAAACAACATATCACCTAATCCAACAAACAATCATCACTTTTAACATACAATCACTAATCATTGTACCGATCCAACGATTATCATAACACAATCAATCAATCATGTCTAATGCTTCCGATGACATTCAAGAGAGAGAATTGCATCAGTTGCAACAAATGCAACACAAAGCAAAGGAAAGTTGCATGAAATCTTTTCGACTACTTCAATCACATCTCCAGGTTCTTTCATACAATGATTTAAAAATCAATGGATGTTTCGAACGGGCATTTGCGACACTCTTTGGACAAGATGTTTAGACTTTCACAGGCATAATGTTACTAAACTTGGATCAACTAGAAAAGCAACTTGACAAAGATGAATTTCTAGGAGATAGATCTATGGCTGCCTTTTGTATGATCAACAAACAATTTTAGAAGTTCATCGATTGGCAGTACTTCTTGGATTATGATAGTGAAATGACAAAAGAGTATTTTGCTAAATACACTGGAATCACTGTCAAACAGTTCAGAGACAAGTTAATCCAACAGATGGAGAATGTTAAGAAGTCAGTTGCTGAAAGAGCACGTCATCAAAGACGGTATGAAAGAAGGGTGAATAACAGACATATGCAGACGCAAAAGAGTAAGATTGATACGGGTAGTGCATTAGATACTGATCCGGGTAAAGCATTGGATGCTAGTTTAGTTGTTACTGAATGCAGTGGGACTAAGTCAGATAAGCATGATACAAGCAGCAGTTCAAGGACTTATCTCACACATGCGGTGGATGCAGATATCAGACCAGTAAATGACCAAGTGCCATTTGCTGAGGTACAATTGACTGCTCAACATAATATCCTTGCTAATGAACAACAACATACTGATCAATCTGAACCAAGGTATAACACATATCTGTTGGAAATGGTTGATAGCAATAACACTCCTGATTCAACAAATATGTGTCATAGGGGAGGAGAGATTGACCAGGATGCTAAACAATATCAAGCAAAAAGTCCTTTGCTTAAACCTGAGCTTGTCAAATCAAAAGAAATGATTGAAAAAGAAACATATAATGAACTTTCACGCAGATTTTTATTACTTGAAAAACATTGTATTTCACTTGAAATTTCAATACAACATAAGGAAGAAAGCTTTCAAAGTAACAAACCATGTAAAAACTAGGGGGCTCCTGAGTTTTGTGAATTTTTTGAGATAAATGATTTGAAAGCTCAGCTACAGGCCAAAACCACACTAATTTGCAACTTAAAGAATCAAATTAAAAGTGTGAAGGAAGCAAGTAATGAAGCAAAGGTTAAACATGAAATTGATGTTTTGGAAACAATAAACATTGAACTAGAAAGTAGTGTGGCCAAATTACTTGCAGAGAATGAAAAGTTAAATAAAGAAAATGAGCATTTGAAACAGACTTACAAAGAACTTTATGATTCAATTAAGAAGACACGCGTTCAGTATAAAGACACTAGTGACTCTTTAACTTCTCAAATTAATCAAAAGTCTGTCGAAAATGCTGATTTAAAAGCTCATATTCAGGAAAAGGTTTTTGCAAATGCAGCATTAAAAAATGAATTAAGAAAGTTAAAAGGAAATAGCGTGGATACTAAGTTTGCAAAACCATCAATCTTGGGGAAACCGGTTTTACAACCACCCAGAAACCAATCAGTTGTTAGACAACCTAATGCGTTTAAATCTGAACGACCTAACGTTTCAAAACCACGGTTTGCCTCCCAAGTTGATGTGAATAACGTTTTGTTAAAACCAGTCATTCCTCATTATTTGCCTAAAGTTCGAGAATATGTGCTTGCAAAACCTCATCACGCGATTGCACCTGGCTCAGATAGGAATAGTCAAGAAGAACCGTATGGTTCAAATGATATGGCTCATAATCACTATCTAGAGGAAGTTAGGAAAAAGACACAAGAAAGAAATAGGAATTCAAAGCCTAGTGTGATGCATACTACTAGTCTACAAAACACTACTAATGGTAGCAAACCAAATCCTAGGAGCAACCATCAATTATCTAGGAATTCATATGTTTTGAGCATCCGAAGTCCAGATACCAGAGAACAATCTAGAGAACCTGTCATTGACAAGAGAAGACGAAGATGGAACATCTGTAGCATTGGATCCCCAAGAATGATTGGGTTTCGAGTTGTTAGCATTCTTAGATTCTATAATCTTAGCCTTTTTATTCGAACCTACTGATTTTACTTGTTTGGGTCTCCTGCTATAGACTTTAATCTTTGGTTTTTGTGTTTCACCTGAAGTAGAAGTGGTTTCCTTAAGATGCACTACTTTTGTGGGAGTGATCCTAGTTAAAGGGCACGAGTTACCAACTATAGTGAAAAGTCTTCATGTTGGTTTCCACTTATATCCTACTTCAGTAAACACTTTACCTGTAGGTTTCCAAATATTATGCTGTTGGTTTATCTTATCAAACTTAGATTTAGATCGCACATTCACGTCATTTACAAATTCAAGGAAACACACATCATGATTTGCATCAAACATACATTGATCTAATGATTGTTTCCACTAACCCTTATAAATGCGATCAAACTCTCAATGTCAGTGCAGGTACTCTTAACTTAAGTGCAGGTACATTTTGCAATCCTGAAAAGGAAAGACTCGGAGTTTGTTTGCTGAAAAAGGTGATATATCAGAAACCAAGGGTTCCAGGAATTTATGTATGATGAACAAGGACAATGGATGTTGATTACTTCAGATCAACGCCCGTGCTTCATGATAATGGTGTCTGTAGACAACACTTCAGGCTCCGCTCCTCAAAGAAAAGAAGAGTGTACGCTTTAGTGCGCTTTTTCTTCAAAAGAAGAGAAATCTTCTTGTCATCCATAAGTAATACTTAAAATCTTAAAACACAAAAGATTTTTTATTTTATTTTATTTTTATTTAAAATTTTATAAAACAAAAAGAGAAATATATAAAATCAGAAAAAAACAAAAAAGGATTGTCATTTTATAAACCGTTATAAAAAACAAATACAAAATTAAAAAATGAGAAAAATACAAAAAGAAGTTTTTCAATGGCATGTCTTTTGCAAAACGATATTATTTTCGGTCCATAGAAGTGTCTTTCAATAATAAGGACACGTGGGCCATAAATAAAGTTCGTGCTAAAGATCAAATGTTTTTCAAAAACATGCCATATGGCTTGATATTATTTCCAGATAGCAAACCCCAGGTCATCATATTAATGGCAAGTATTTCAAAAAGAAAACTTGGAATCTAACAGGGAATGTATTCGTCGGGCATTGTTCTACTTTATGACCATGCAAAGGCTTGTGATTACTTTGCAGCACAACCCGTGCTTCCTATATTACCATAAGTGTACGCGTCAGTACGCTTATGTGTTAAAATAAGAGAAATCTATTTTTGTTGGTCAAAGTTATCTTCATAATTGGAATCAGTGTTTTCAGTAATCACAAAAAGATTTTTCAAAAGGAAATTGACTTTCAAACCAATGAAACCAGACTCTTTAAATAGAAAACGGGTCATTCTTTGAGGGGGAGAAATCGTCATCAAATAATCTTTTAAAACAGTCTTTCAAAATAAGTCACGAAATTAACGGATAAAGTTGTTAATAATGACGGATCATAATTTAAAGGGGAGTTAATGGATTTTAAACTACACAATCTTTAGTGTCATTTGTTTAATCTTATGGACTTAGAGACTTAGCTGAATTCAGCTTTAAATCTACAGACGATCAATATTGCCAACACTCTCGTAGGTTGTTAAAGACTTAGGACTGCTTGGGATAATACTTTCATCGTTTGTAAAATGCCCTTGAAGTTGATTCTCACGAAATAGATTTAAGTTTATTAACTCTTCAAAACACAATCTCAATTACGGTATGAGTATAAGGTTTGCTTGATTCCGACGTGTCAAAAACCAGCAAGGGAAGGAATAGATGTATACTGATAGGTGTCCTTGGCTTCTTTTGTGGTTATGCTTCTTTTGTCTTTTGAGGTTAGCTTCTTTGGTTCTTTGGCGGTGTTGAATCTTTCGGGTGCACTATTTCAATCACATGTAGAAGAGACATCTGTCATTAGCAGTATGCATCATTTGAGACCCCTGGGGGAAGTGTTAGGAGTATAATTATTTTAAATGTCGAGATATAGTTCTTGCTGATTCAATTATGCTTCCTCAAACGGTCTCCCTACGCTTATTTCTTAAAAGGAAGTAGAGATAATTTGATAAAGAGGTACCACTAATAGGTATGATTAAGGATTCCTTTAAATAGTCAGTATCCTGCAGGAAGAAATGTCTACATTTAGGACTTAATTGACTTAGGTGTTTCCATTTCGACTACTTAAGAAGGAATAATTGTGATATCCGGGACTTAGTTGACTTTGGTGTTACAATTTATATCATCATAATCCTGAAGAGAGAAATGCGCTCATCTGGGACTTAAGTGCTTTGGTGTTGCGGTAACAAATTCTTGAAAGGGTTAAGTGTTGTACTTCGGATATCTGGGATTTATACATTAAGACTGCTTGATGCGGCTTAAAAGAAAGTTCTGAATCTACTCAAGAAAGGATTGCTGGTTTAGGGGGAAGCTAAGACAACATCAACACCGACATCACCAACCTCACAAGCTCAAGTTACATATGTATCTGAATCTGTTCTATCCTCAAAGTTTGATGCAAAGACTTTCATAACTTGGAAAGAAAGTTAAAGCAACGCTGAAGAGTGCTTGGACAGAGAAAGATCAGATTAACAACCTCTTGAAAGAAAGTAGGTTAATGAGGAGTTTGGAAAAGTTCGTTGGTGGAAAATTGTTCGAGATGACTACGTTGCGTACCAAAGAACATATGGATTCTATCATATGATGTTCTCATCAATCAGGTCAAACCTCGTACATAATAATCATGTGATTGTATGTAGTGTAGACTTTATGGTGATAATAAGGAGTGCTCGAGTACAAAATTTTCAAGAATTTCTTAGTAAATTCAAAATCTTTCAAATTATTGTACTCAGCACTGTCTTATAAACCCTCAAACGTTGAGGGGGAGCAATAATATGTTCCAATCTGCTAGAATACATCATTTTGTCCCCGAACGGTTAATCAATTGATATCCAAAATATCAAGGGATTAACATTTTGGATAAGGGGAGAAAATGTGATTAACCTGGACTTAATGTATATTGACAGAAGTGATCAAATAAAATGGACTCAGTGCACTCCACACCTAGCATGTACTACGATTACGATGCACATGTTAAGGGGGAGCTTTTAGTGATGATGAAAAACTCTCAAAGTGTAAATCTTTTGATATTTATATCAAACACTTTGATTGAAATTTTCAATGTTTTTGGAAAGATCGTGATGAAATACCCAAAAGACCGACCATGTTCTTAAATTTATGAAGTTATAAGGCGGTTAGGCTTAGGTATTCAGATCCCATGATCCAGCCAGAACCGGAGGGATCTACCCAGGGATATCCACTAGTTAGTGTAGAAGTCCTTAGGTATGATTAAAAAGGAGAAAAAGTGAGAATAGGGAATAATGTCGACTGAGGATGGAGTAACACTGGAACAAAACCATACAAGGTTGTTTGAAGTCACGGGTAAAGCATGAAGGGGTTGAGAATGAAAAAAAATGTAAGGATAAAGGGTTGAAAAGAAAGAAGCCTCCATACACTTAGGCTGAAACCGGGTCAATACTATGCTGTCAGAAACACTCAGGTGACGCTATGCACCAAAACCCCTCCCGCCACCTCAAACGTCAGAAAGGACTTTTTTTTCAAAAAAACTCACTGAGAGACACTAATTTCTTTTGACTTTCTCACTCCGAGTTAGTTGATATTGAAAAGGTGGCACTAAGCTCAAGCTCGATCACTTAATATTAAAAGTTGCACAATTGAGTCTGAGCCAAAAGAGTTCTCCATTTAATCTCATTAGGACTTTCGTTATATTTTAGCTTGTTATCTCCATAATGTGAATATCAAGTATTATCATTAGAGTCCTACGCAGTCATTGTGATTTTGCCAGAACATCAGAGTGAATCATTCACAATGTTAGATGGAATTCCTGCTTGAGCCAACATTCCAAACAAAGCTTATGGTATGTCCTTGTGCGATTCTTTATGAATCAAACTTGTTGGGACAACTGAAAGAAACGTTGGTGGATTCGATAAGATCTAACTTGTTCCAGGGGATATGGATTGACGATTGATCGATGAATTTTTGAAGTTTAACCATCTCCGAGTGTCACAAACCACTTTAGCAAGTGACCACGTTGATTGATTTACAAATTGATTTTTCTATAATCAATCGGTGAGATAGTAAACTCACAAGTTTACTTTATCGTGGCTGTCTGCTTTGGGACGTTCCGATAATGAGAACATGCTGAGTACGATGAATCTAATACATATGTGTTATAAGAATGATTCAATTTAATACGTGGAAATCCTTGTCATGTAGTTTTTTTTAATTTGAATCTATTATCACAGGTCGATCCTCACAGATTTGTGAAGGTTATTCAAATCCAACCTAGGCGAATGACAAAGCATATTTCGTCCCCATGCTTTATGCTAACTTTTTTTATGAAGGCTATTAATAATGGTGGTGGAGGTTCCTGATTCTACATGTTTCAAGACTTTCGCTACTCTGATACCGTACGCCTTTCTTGAAGTGACGATGTATTAAAGTCAAAGATGTTCAAAGAAATTTCTGTCACTCTGATACCGAACGTCTTTCTCGATGTGTTCGATAGTTATTAAAGTCAAGATGTTCAAGAAGTTTTGTCACTTCTTAGATCCGAACGTCTTGCTGAAGTGACAATAGTGTTAAGTAAAAGAATTTCAAGAAAGATGCACATAGAGCTTTCCAAATCAACAAATCAAGAAAGGTATGAGCATGTCGGTCCAGAAGTCGCAAGTTCTCAAGATGGCAAAACTTCAAGATAGCGAAGAGATTATGCTTGGTTGATGATCTCAAAGATGCTCAAGATCACAATGTCAAATACAAGTTCAATCCAGAAATCAATGATCACTACAACAAACTCACAGGAAAATGTCAAAAGAAGTCTGCGAGCACAAGAATGAAGACCTTCATAGTATGATAGGTTTTAGTTTTTGTAACATGAAGTGACCTCCCTTAGGGGGAGATTGTTAGGAATACGAAATTCCTAGAAAAGTCTCGGTCACTTCCATAGATATCGAAGATAGCTCGTCAAGTAATATTTATGGAAAACTTATAGGTACTAGTCCAAGGTCCATGGAAAGCCTATGTAACCAAGCCCATGGGCACCTTATGTAAGTATAAATACCCTCTCCACACATGGAGAGGGTGTTGGTTCTCTTTTTAGTTCACACATAGTTCAATCAACCATTCCATAGTTTTCCATTTTACTTTCTCTCTCAACTTTCTCTCTTTAGTTCATCTTTTGTGTGAAATAAGTATTCTTCACTCCTTTTTAAGTAATGTAATCAGTTTCTTTTATGAATGAAATTCAGTTTAAAGCTCTTTAAATCTCACTTTTAAGCTCTCATTTAGATTCTCAAATTATTAAGCTATTGTTATTAATAAGCTCCTACAAGCTCGAAAGCTCTCACAAGTATATTGCTTGGTTTCGGATTTTTTTTTTTTTATATTTGTTTTTTTTAGTTTGATTGGTGTTGTCTTTTTTTGGGTTGATTTGTTTTTAGATTGTTAGGGTATGTTCTTGAGTTTGCTATGTCATGGTTTTTTTTTATTTACTTTCTTTTTGTTTTTTTTTTTTATTTTTTTCTTATTGTCTTTTTTTCTTTTTTTTTTTTTTTTTTATTTTTTGATTGCTTTCGTATTTTTCCTTTTATAGTTTTCTATATTGCTGTATCTTTTTCTTTTTATGTTTCATATTTTTTTCAATCTTCTTTATTTGCTTTATTTAGTTCTCTAGATTTTTTTATTTTTTATATCTTTGAGCTATTAATTCACTTAATCTACTTAAATCATTAAAATCAGCTAAAGTACCTTGTGTTTGAACTAGAGCTTATGGAAGGGGGATCTAAAAGGGAAGGATCCCCAAGGACTTATACCCTAGCTTATTATAAGTAGGGAGCTTGGTAGGGCATTTTGGTCCTCTTGTTTAGCTAGAGGCCTTGTAAGTTTTCCTTTAATTTTTTACTTTAAATATTAGTTGAATTTCTTTCTAAACTTGGATCTGCTTATTTGCTTATTTAATTGGCTTATTAGTGCTTATTTGTGTTTTATCTAGCTTAATAATTATGATTGTTTATCTGTTTTTGACTTTCTTAGTTTAGATCATAGTCTTTCATATAATTGTCTTAAAAAACCTTAAAAAACCAAAAATAGTAGAAAATAAGTTTAAATCTTAGATTAATGCTTAATCAGCTGTTAATTCATGTTCATTAAGCTTGTTTTAAGCTAAAAATCATCTGGTAGTTAATACTTGTCCATTAGATTTCACTTTAAAAGCTTTTCTCAAAACTGTCAAGTTCTGAAAGGGGTGTTTGGAATAAGCAAGTTTGACCTCATAAAGTCAAAAGGTTTTGTGCCTTTCATTCAAGTTAGCTTGGATTTCAATAATAATCAGTAGGAATAGAGATTTTAGAGTTAGTTTTTCAGAATAATAAAAAGTTATGGCTTATTTTGTATTCCTGCACCAGGGGGATTTTTAGCTTAAGATTTAATTGTCTCAATTAGACCCAAGCTCTTTGAGCTTTTGATTGTGCTTAAATAAAGTTCAAACACTCTATTTGAGTGTGTCTAAGTGCAGGTTGACCATTAGGTAACCTGCACTATAGCTTTGCACTTGTGCAAAGTGCATCAGCAGTACTAAGTTAGTTAGTACTGCTGATACTTAAGCCCCAAATTAAGCCAGCAAAGTTAGGGTTTAATAGCTTATTTTTTAGTATTTTATAGTCTAGGTATAGCTTAATATAGATTAGGACTTAAATTTCATTTTCTAGCTTATTTACTTAGCTTAATTTAGCTGTCAAAATCACAAAAATTCAAAAAGCCAAAAACAGTTAGCAATAGAATTTAGCTTTTAAATTTTAGATTCTAGCTTGAAGTAGTAGGTTTTATTGCTTAAATTAGTTGCTTATAAGTTGTTTGTTAAGTTTACAAATGCTCAATTGCTGTCTTTGCTTTTTGAGCATTTGAGCTTATTTTGGTTTTGAGCTTATTGCTTAGTTTCCTGAGTATGTCACTTTCATCATCACTTTCAGTGGTCTTTTAGGAATTTAAGCTCTATTTTCTTTTCATTTTTAGATTAAGCAAGTCATAAGCTATTTAGAACACTTTTTCTTTTTCAAATTAAGCTTAATTTGAGCTTTTTATAGTTGTTTTAGTAAACCATAGCCTAAACCCCTACTTACTGTGACATCAACTTTGATAAGCTGTTTTAGAGCTTATACTTAGTTTTAGTTTAAATTCCTTTTATTAAAATAGCTTATTTTAGTGTCCTTTTTAAGTTCTAGTATTCAGTTTTTCTCAAAAGTAAAAAAAAATAGCAAAAAGGGGTTGCCCACACTCGAACCCACGACCTCTCAGTTATAAGCCCAACGTGTTAACCATTTGCTTCAATAGCTCATCCAGTATTACTTCCCCTCATTTAATACTAGTACACGTTTTGATTTTCCCTTTTTTTATAAAAAGCCGTATCATAATAAGCTCGTTTGAGGGCTTATTCGTTAAGCAATTTTGTTATTCTTATTTTTCTTGTGTTCCTGCTAGTGTCTAAGATTTTCCCTGAATTTATTAGATTTTTCCAGCTTTTATTTTATTTTTAATCAATTTTCGAAAGATAAAATCTTATAAAATCAATAAAAAATAGAAAAAAGTTTCAGAAAAATACAAAAAAATAGTTTTTAGTTTTATAAAAAATAGCTTTAGGTTTACATCCAGTAAAATCATTTTTACACTTTTTAGATCTTAAATTTCATTTTTGAGCTTTTATTTTAAATTTTAAAAATAGGATTTTAATAATAAAAATAGTTAAAAATAGTTTTCTTTGCTTTTATAATATTTTAGACTTTTCTAAGCTTAAAAATCATTTTTCCAAATTTTTAGTACTTAATTTGCTATTTTTTAAGATTTAATTAGATTAAATTAGTTTTTAATTCATAATAAATTCAAAAATAATCAAAAAAATGTTTTTCTTTTTCCTAAAATTTTCTTTTGTCCTATCTTAGGTTTAGAATTTTAGTTTACATTTTTAGGGGTTAAATTTAGTTTACTTGCTTAATTGTCACGTTTTATTTGTTTCCCGTATTAGTTTAATTATTTTTAATTGTCCATTTTAATTGTTGCTTTAGATTATCAAATCATCCATTTGCTTATTCAAATCATAATCCAAGCTTAAACAAGGTTTCAATTTCACTAGTCGTTGGGGAAACGACCCGGGTGATCATATTTGCCCGGTTTAATATACGTATTATATATTATATTATATATATTTTTGAGAGTGAATTTTGAATTTTCTTATGGGAATTTTTCTTAATTGCTCTTGTGGTATTATATCGTACATTTTATTAGTGTATTTTATTATACATCAAGCATCCTATTCACTTGAGAAATACATGCTTAAAAGTGTCAACATAAAGTTGGTGAGTTCTTAAGTTTTTTGTAATTTTAATTGTTGAATCTAAGGTTTATAAAGTGTGTTATGACCATTTCAATCATTTTAGTAGTCACAAAAATGTAATTATAAATGTTGAAATCAAAGGTTTATAAAGTGTGTATGACCATTTAACTCCTTATAATAGCCAAAAAAATGTAATTATAAATTTTGAAATCAAAGGTTTATAAAGTGTATATGACCATTTCTGTTAGGATTATGAAAATCCATGTAAAATACTCGGTCACCCTGTGTTATATCTAGCATAGGTTAGCTCGTAGTCTTAGTTTTAATCGTTTAGTTACCGTACGACTTATGGTGTTGGGCCGGGTCTTTACCCACTTGTTAGCCCACTCCATGGCCTATTTAGGGGCACCAAAACACTTGTATAAATACCCCTTTCCAGCCATGGGAAGGGGTTGGTTGTTCATTTGATAATACACACATTTAAGGTGTTTTCTCTCACTAGACTAGTCACTTTCTCTCTCTAGAAATTTGGCCAACCCATCATTCCTAAGCTTGTATTGTGATATCCAATATACTACAATTGGTATCAGAGCCCATGGGATGATTAGATAGATTGTGTGTGCGTTTTCTTGGTTAGTTTAGATCAAAAGTTTGGTTCTTGAAGGTTTATGGTCTTTTTCTTGACACTCTTTGATTCTCACGTTTGTGATGTTAAAGTTAGTGTTTTTATAGTTGTTATAACCTTCTAGGATCAAGTTGTACAAAAGAAACCAAGCAAAAACGTTCAAAAGGGTAATTTTTAGGTGAAAAAGTTCGTATTTCTTTTCACTGCGTTTTACCTCTCTAAGACATTCTTGGTTGCGTTTTGCCTCAAATAGTACACTGCGTTTTGTCGTTTTGTATCGTACAACAGTACTGCGTTTTGTCGTATTTGGGGTTGCGTTTTGGTCACTACGTTTTGGTTATTGAAGGTTGCGTTTTGCCTACTTGAAGACCTCACTGCGTTTTGCTTCAAGACCTCATTGCGTTTTGCTTCAAGACCTCACTACGTTTTGCTTCAAGACCTCACTGCGTTTTACTCAAGACCCTCATTGCATTTTGCTTCAAGCATCAACTGCGTTTTGCTCAAGGACCTCATTGGGTTTGCTTGAAGACCTTATTTGCGTTTTGATAAGAAGGTTAATCTGGCAAAATTTCATTCATCATTGCGTTTTGCTTAAAATCATCAATGCATTTTGCTCAAAGACCTCCATTTGCGTTTTGCTTGAAGACAATATTGCGTTTTTGATAAACAGTTACTTGAAAATTTCATTCTCTTCACTCCGTTTTGGTCTAGCTTCACTGCGGTTTGCTTGAAGACTGTATTGCGTTTTTGTCTAGGCTTTCTTTTGTCACTGGCGGGGGGTTTTTTTTTTTTTTTTGGGGCCTAAGTTTCTTTATCTTCATTACATTATTTATTTAACCAAACCAATTCTCAATCAACAACCATATCACCTAATCAAAAACAATCATCACTTTTAATCATACATTCACTAATCATTGTACCGATCAATTATATCATAATTCAAAGTGATCAACCATGTCAGTAATTAGATGATATTTCAAGCGGCCGTTCTGATACCGCCCTCACTATGATCGACAGGATGTTTACGAATCATGGTCACAACGAAATTCCGATTTTAATGTAGGGGAAAGGAAAATGGTTTGCAAATTCTTCAGTCGATTGATCAAGGACCATTTGAGCTTGGAACCACAAGGGATGCCCTCGGAACTACCCCTGAGGGAGGTGTCCTTCTTGGACCAGAAAGGCCTCATGCATATGAGGATCTCAGTGACACAGAGAAGAAACGATACGATGCAGATGTCCGTGCCACGAATATTGTGCTTCAAGGACTACCCAAAGATATCTACAAGCTCATCAATCACAACATTGAAGCAAAAGCAATTTTGGACAACGTCATTATTGCTCTGGCTGGTCTGAACTCACCAAAAGAGATAGAGAATCTCGTTGTATGTGTGTTTGTGAGGTCTCCTGATGCTTCCGGTGAATTTCAATGAGTACTATGTTAGCTTTCATAAGTGTCAACGGAATGTGGAGATATCATAATGACAATGCCATAACTTTTAAATGACTCAAGTTCGGGACAATATGTCCCTGAAAATGGGATTGGTTCGTGACAGCCATTAAACTCAATAAGGTCTGAAAGAATAAAAATCACGAACAGTTGTATGCATACTTAAAACAACATGAGAAGCATGTTGCACAAGATCGACTGATTATTGAGTGAATCACTCCTGCTACGAATGATCAACTTGCATTTGTGTCAACGGTCCAATCTCATGCCTAATCATCACATGTCCAGTCCCATCAATATCCATCTTCATCAACAAACCCTCAATCACCACAATATCCACAATTCCCTGAAACATCACAAATTGACTCCGGATACACTCAAACTGATGAAATACTTGACAACCTAACAAAAAAAATGGCGCTCCTTGCCCAATCTTTTAGAGCAACACTTCCTTAGACCAACAATCAACTTCGAACCTCATCTAACACCCGAAATCAAGCAACTATTCAAGATGGTCGGGTTGTTGTTCAGAATGTTTAAGGGCGACAGAATCAGAATCAAAGGTATTTTGCTCGGGGAAATGGTACAGCAGGAAATGGGGGTGCACAGGGATATGAGTCTGGGATATGCCAATGCAGGTCAAGGGAAATCAGTCAAGTGTTATAATTGTAATGGAGTTGGACATATTGCAAGGAACAGTACTCAGCCAAAGCGTCCTAAGAAATATGATTATTTCAAGGACAAGAGTGCTGCTGATGCAAGCCCAAGAGATGGTGCATCGTTTTGGTGAAGAGGAGACACTACTTCTTTTCTGGATGGTAAACATGGCAAACCTTTGATGCAGATATGTAGTAATCAAACAGTCCATTGACTTAGCTTTGATTGAGGATAACTTCTTTTAGGACAGATGATGTGACGCTTTTGATTCAGATGTGATGTTGAACCGAATGCTCAGTTAATTTTCATGGACCAATTTGTCTCAGTTGGCGGTTGACAAATTCCACTAGCTGGTCCGTATAAGTGAATCAATCTTTTATGACCGGTTCATATTCTGGAAAATGCTATTGATCATAGTGTCTCTAATTCGGACGAATATGAGATTCATAATAAAGTACAACCGTCAAATGTTATTGACTCAACTAGTGTCCATATGGGTAACAGTAATGTTATTCCATATGAATGATATTTGTCGGTCAATGACATTTTTGGTATACCAAGTTGTGCATCTTCCGCTCTAAATAGTGTATGTGTATCGCCTGTTAATGATGCGTTCATTCCTCATGACCCAATAGCCATTGAACTTAAGATCTACAAGGAACAGGTTGCCTTTTATGAGCAACGTGCTAAGTTTGAACTGACTGAGAATGTGTAACACCCCCAAAAATGTGTCGCAGCGGAAATATGTCAGGGAGCGTTACTTCATAATACAATAGCACAAGATACAAGAGAACGACCTCTAAATGTGTCGTTTGTAAAACAATCTCGTTGATTTTCTGAAATCAAAATATTAGTTGTCCCATAATTGCATCACCATGAAAAACTTGAATATAAAGACTCCAATGCACATCAAATAATCCAAGCATCTAATTCACCTGAGAAAAACATGCTTAAAAGTGTCAACATTAAAGTTGGTGAGTTCATAGAGTTTTGTATAGTTTAATGTAATTGTTGGAATCCAAAGATTATTAAAGTATGTATGTTTGTTTCAAATTCTGATACTAATCGCCAAAAATTGTAAGAGTTCATGTAGAACCAAAAGAGTTTAGTGTTTCTTATTTCACAGGCAATATAATGAAAAGTGTCAGAAATTAGTAATGTTTAATATGTAGTAATGGACATTGTGATCGTTGATTTTTCAAAATGTGGTCTACTATACACAAAATACAGTACCACATAGATAAAATTTACTGTTGCGCTAAGCTCATGACACCGAAACCTTAAGTATACGTTGCTATAAGTTAGTGCCCCGGTAGGTGCATTGCCTAGCACCTAGTTTCCTCAAATGTAATGCGTCCGTGTACATGGTAGTGCGTTGTTATCTACCCGGACGGGGAGTTTCATTAAAATAGATCTTTTCAAGCATTCGCGCTCCTCAAACGGTCCTCGGTAAAGAAATTAACGGTTCATGATAGGGGGGCTTCAGGCAATCAGTGTAAACTTAGGCAAAAACCGTAAACAGGTGTTTTGGATTTGGACTAGATAGATCTTCTAGCCTTTGTGAATGTATAGTACTTATGTAATCACAAGGACATACGTGAGAGACTCTAGCAAATGTTTAGGCGGAAACTAAACAGTTCAATAAAGAAGAACAACAATATGAACAACGATCCTCTATGGATCTTTCTATTGATAATAAATTGATTTTGTGCTTTTACAATCGGTGCCCAACCCTAATGCTAAAGGTTTCTTTTATAGAGAAGAAACCCTAAATTAGTCAACAAGAAAACTAAAATCTCGTAAGAGATATACATCAAATATCACCACTTCTAATTTATTCATTCCTGGATTAATGAGATAATACTAGAATATAACTATAATTCCTTAATTACTTAAATTACCGTCATCAATAACTATAGCAGATTATATCACTGTCAGCAGGAACGAGAACAGACCAGACAGAAAACATAATCAGCAGAATGCTATGATCTGCCAGCACGGAACATTATCAGCAGGAATGCTAATTTAAACTGTCTGCAGGAACGACTTAGTGATTTCAGCAGAATACGTATATGTCTAACAGCTGACACAGACACTTTGTCGTTTGTAATTTGTACCCAACAATTTTTCCTTCCCCCTAAACTTGGTGTTGTCTCCGGTAATTCAAAGTTTCTAGATAGATCTTCCTTGATGGCAAGAGAATTTTTGAAGAGCAGCAGGAAATAGTAAGCAAGCAGCAGTATACAAAGTAAACCAGCAGAGTTAAAACAAGCAGCAGAAACTATAGAGGCCACATCAGCATCAAAGGAAACAGCATGGAACTCGATGACAGCAGATCATATGAGGCAGCAACATCTTAAGCAGCAAACCACCAGACTTTGCAGCAACAGGCACCATTGACACATGTATGTACATCAAATCAAAAATTTCAGTCTATTCTCATCATTCCAGGTGTGGTAACTACTGTGTGAGGTGAATACATTGAAAAAATTGTAAAATGGATTTGATGTCTCTTTACCAGTTTTCCATTTTCTATCTGGAGTAGTCAGTTCATTGGCCACCTAGAATGGTGTATGTACATGGTCAAATGAGAACAATTTAAACTTCTCTGTACTTGAAAAATTGGTGAGTTGAAATACCAGATGGTTTTGGGCAAACCTCATTAAAGCACATCAAACGATTTTGAGATGCCTTTACTGTAGAGGTTTGCTCAGGGCATAGTCAATCCTTTGGACCTAGAAAAGGTAAATTCTTGGGGGATTGATGACCATGTCAACTCTTTGTACATGAAACATGGTGAGGCGGATAACATAAATTCTTTGAAGTAATTGTCAAACTATCAACGTGATTTGAAAAGGTCTTTACCAAGAGCAGTACCCTCTTGGACTAGCACTCTTTGTTCCAAGTATATGGTGGAGTGTAGGCACATAGGATTTTAGCAAACCCTACAGCTAGCAACGGGATATGTGTTACACTCTAAAAGCCGTTTAGCAATGGTGAGCCAAACTCTGTCTAGGCTGTCTAGCATGGTGAGTTGAAACCATTTGTCGTGCAGTGCAAGCAATACACACCTAAAATTATACAACTACGGGGTCTCATCAGTATAACTCTAACAAAGTGTACATGTTTTTTTTTTTAATAATACTAAGATAGCGGTATTGAAAAAACAATAAATAATACACAAACTTACATATGAGCAGAGGCAAGCACTCATAGGATTCCGCAAACATACTGTATCGTCTGAATAACCCTCTCCAGAGCCACAACATCCCGACAGTTTGAGGGTGGAACTGTAAGCCTGTGGCGTAACATTCCTTTCAAGTAGTGGAGACCCGGATCGGATTAAATTGTCCACAAAAACAATACACAGTTTTCCACTTCGTTAGTCCTGTACATGAACAGGGAGGGGGGGGGGCGGTTTTGGGATATATTCTCCAACCACACTTCACATCACATCATCTGTGTTCTCCAAAAAATCTTCCACATCATCAGAATGATGGGTCTTTGACAAACAGATTAACATCCCTCGAGAGGTCCAAACCACATCCCATCTGGGTTTAGGCGAAAATACAGATTCAACGGCGACGATAAAAGTAGAAGATCCTCACGGATAGACATGAGGTAGCACTCTTTCAGGTAGAAAAAGTTCTTGTGCGTCGATTTTCATGATAAATAACATGATAATAAGTGTTGCGAATCGGGCAACGCACAAATCTCCAATCTTTAAATGCTCCATACGGAATAGGGGGAATATAATCCTTATATCACTTCAATCTCACTCTCAGAAAACTGAGGAAGTAGTCTAACACTGGTCTATACCACAAAGAGGATCACTTCGTACCCCACATGTTTACTACGAGGACCGGGGGAGAAGAGGTGATTCAGAAATGGTTAAAACCTTACCCCGTGGATCAACAATCTCATCATATGGGAGTTTGTACACAACCACACACCAGCACCAAAAAACTTACTGACCACGAAGAGCAAATCTTCAGTTGTACTTCATCATCGAGGTCGGTGCCGTGCAAACGCGAGACAGACCTATTGCTCGTCCTCATCACTATCAAGAAAAAACGCTATGAATTCTCCTGGTGTGGGTTCAAACAGAACATCATTTGGTATGTGATCAGTAGAGGACGGACGGGGAGAGCTTTCGTCAGAATCTTATTTTTTATCTTTTCTATTAAAATTTAAAATAAATTTTTTTTTCTTGCAATGGGGAAAAATTCCAAGTCACGATGTGAAGCCCCCTGGAGAATCCATTGCTGCTGAAGTGGGAACAGTAGAAGCAGTACCAGTAGTACCAAGTGTACCACCAGCAGTATCAGGAACAGCAGAACCAGTCATAGGAGTAGCCGTTCCAGCAGGGTTAAAGCTACCCCCAACCAGCAAGATTCAGGGTTCATCGGCATGACTCTGTGGAACAGCAGGTACATTCCGTTGGTGGTGAAGTATCACGGTTGACCCTTTGTTCCTTTTTGAGGACGGCTCAGAATGAGCAGACTTGGGTCCGAAAATAGTGATATGAGCACTCAACAAATCGATCCTTTTCATAGACGTCTCGCAGATATTTCGTATTCTTAAATCAACTGTGTTGTGACATAAGCCGTGCCGCTTTCATGTGATTGGTACCTATTATGAGCGCACACCTCTGATTTTACCAAGTTAGGCATACATTTTGGTGACTTCTTGATTGCGTTAGCGGATTACCCTTGAGTGCTCTATAGGTATATCTGACCAAGGTCTCTTCTTAGTTCCTTAAATGGCAGTCATGCACTCAATAAGTTGTCTTCGTTGACATCAGTGACAACACTCAGTGCCAGTGTAGGTTTGTACGACTTGCATCATCAAATGGCAAACCTGTCCGTGTCTGTCATAGCAGCAATAGTTTATCTAAGTCCTTCGATACGCTGCTTAGAACAGTGCATGTTGCCTGAGCCAATATCCTAGCCTGTAACTGCTGGACCAAACGCGCAATTGCCTGTTCTTATTCGAGGCACGTTGACTGGACCCTGTGAATCCATCTGCAAGTAAATCAGCGGTTCTCCAAATCTGGCATGGGAGCCTTGCCCTTATCAGCACCAACAGGCGGACCAGCGGATTCAGAGATATCCGCGTGAGGAAGAACATCAGTAGAACGAGGAGCATGAAACTGCGCAAAGGCCGGAGTATAGAACTCTGTCCTGGCACGTCTGATGAACGACCTCTTACGGCCCCATAAGAGGAACCTCCTCCTCTTCTCGTTCCTCTTTTAATCAAGAGGGATACGTAGCTTGATCGTGACCCCAGGGCTTTCAGATGCATACGTGATTATCCATTCACAGGTCAAACGCATCTTGATTATCCACTTCCCCTTCTGTGGCAGAGCATCACCCACCAACGTTGCTGTCTCAATTGTTTTAAACCGTTCGCATCACAACTTCTTTACTCCGGGATAAAGTGTCTAAATTGCTCCCCCCGTGTTTTTCTTTGAGTTCCCCACTCAGTTTCCAATAAGTCTATCCTAATATACACCTGTCAATCTTTGCAGATAAACTTGTATAGAAGGCAGGGTCCTCTGCCCTACCAGCAGCATCGGCTGTTGGTGTAGGAGCATCATCAGGCCCAACATGTGTCTCCTCATGGAATCCACCAAGAATGGTCTCATCTTCCATGGAATTGAGATTAGTAATGTCTTCAGGCTCAATATAGTTGGCAGGCCTAGGTAGGGGACCAAAGATAAGGATTCTCAAGAGCAGGGCTCAAAAAATAATAGGACGAGGTCGGTGTGCCAAAAATGATTGGGTCAATAGAATCAGGGTCCACTATCCAGCTGGTTTAGGGACAGGACCAAACACTAATGGCTCCTCAAGACTCAAAGTCTGTGCGGGCGGGGTAGGTGGTCTAGGTGCAAGAACAGAAGGCCATGGTCTCCAGTCAGTACCAGGTGAGACAGGGTTAGGGACTACCCATTCTGTCTCAGGCTGGCACTCATAGGTGTTGTTTCCCTAACAGGGGAAACGGTGGAGGGTGAGGTACAGGGGTGTGCACAAACTGGACTACCAAGCAAAATGCATGGCGCATGAACATTTTCCTCATCAGCCTGCATCATTGACATAAGCGAGCAGAATGGTAGCATGGAGTAGGTGTACAGAAGATATTGCCTCTCCCTCCCATTTTAAACTTTCAAACTTAGAAAAACAGTTTCGGGTTAAAACCAAAAAGTGGGTCGAGGGGTCGGTCAAGCTGTCTCTATGGCCACAAGCATTTGTTAAAAACCGTGAGAGGGTACATTAAAATTTAGTATTGCTAGCCTTAACATTCGCAATCATCCCTTCTAAGATAAAGCACTGTGATAATTTATGTAAACCCTACCATTCGATAAACAAAAATAAGGGAAATAGTCAATTCTTTGATTGTGGCAATGGAACTGGAAATTGATTCCTCCCCTACTTCCAAGCCTTAGGGCTAGACAATGCAAAATGGTATGCACCAGGAATCTCCATTGCGGAGAGAGATGGTGCTTAAGAAAAGTAAGTGTTCTACCTGGCGGATACCATAGCCCCCTACCGACATGAAATTTATCATCAATTGCATGTCAAAGAAGCATTGGCATCATCAAGTTGTAAACTGAAGTCCCTACGATGAGCGACTAAGTCACGTCCACTCACGGGCCGATCTATAGTTGCAACTAGTCATGAGACCAGCGGGCAGCTTATTGGCGGGACTATAGCTGTTGCCCAAAAATTGTTTGACCAATGAGTCAAACACGACCGGAGGGTCATGTGTTAAGGCGTACCTCAATGGAGAGTGGTCCAAGTAGCTGAGGATATCTGTGAAGTCCTCGGAACCTCTTTCCCTCCCCAAGTAAGCGATTCGGTTGTGATCATCTTTGTAATGGAGTGCCGCCATTGGTGATTACGGAATGTAGGTTGAAGAACAGGAGTATGCAAAGGCAGAAAAGATTTTGATGTATGTGTTATGGTGTGTGTGGGATAAGATGAAAATTGTATTTGGGGGTTATTAGGTTAAATGATGAACAATGTGAAAAAGTTAACCTTTAATTCGATTGGAAATATTAACCTCGGAAGTGCAGTTAATTGAGTGAAAATATCTTGTCCGCAGCCGTTTTCAGGCAAGTGGTGACCGCCAAGCGCGTCTAAATTGAAATTTAACAACGAAAACTATGGCAACTTGCATGTTTTTAAGACCTTGCAGGTAGAAAGTCAACACAGCAGTAACAAGTCTTAAGAAATTCAGCGAAAAAACTATTCAACTTCCATTTTGAAGACCAGCAGGTATAAAGTCAACCAGTAGTAACCACTCTTAAAATCAGCAGAAACAAGTCAAACAGCAGAATTAATATATGAGCAGCACAAACTATTCAGGCAGCAGATACATTGTGACACCAGCATGATTGGAGACTACCAGCAAAAACGAAGTGACTAGTGGCAGAGACCAACCAGCCAGCAATATCAAACTGAGCACAGCAGAAACTAAGTTGAGACAGCAGAAACAGGTTACTACCAGCAGAAATAAGTCAGCCAGCAGGAACATGATACTACCAGCACAAACCAGTTCAGCAGCATAAATAGATGTATAGGCAGCATAAACAACTCCAGCAGCATGAATGTATTCAGCCAGCAGAAAGAGGCAACCAACAGCAGAAACCATGCAGACAGCAGGAACACACACCCTATCAGCAGAAATGAATCCACCAGCAGAAGTATGCCCACCAGCATGAACACGGAACCATCAGCATAATCCATAGCTACCAGCAGAAACAAAGCATCCAGCAGGAAGGATAACTACCAGCAGAATCATAGTACTACCAGCAGAAACCAACCTGTCAGCAGGAAGAATGTACAACTAGCAGCAGTATTGACTACCTGCAATCACAAGAAAATAATATCCCACAAAACACCATATCCACCTGCAAGAAAGTTAGAATATACAATTATACAACAACAAGCCTCCCCTTAGGCTTATACCTCCCCTCAATTCACGAAAGAGGGATTCACCATCCCAATATGGACCACCAGATACGCAAATCTTGGTCCATCAAATGCCTTGGTCAGTAAATCAGCCACATTATCATTGGTGTGAATCTTCAGCACCTGTATCAAGTTCTTCTCATTGGCATCTCTTATAAAGTGATGCCTAATCTCAATATGCTTGGTCCTCTGATGAAAGACTGGGTTCTTCACAATGCATATGGTGCTCTGGTTGTCTATGAAGATTTTGGTATTCATGAAGTTGAAACCATAATCCAGCAACTGGTTCTGAATCCAGAGAACCTGTGCACAGCAGCTAGCAGCAGCAACATACTCGGCTTCTGTAGAAGAAGTAGCCATAATAGTCTGCTTCTTGCACTGCCATGAAATTAACCGTCTGCCCAGAAATTGACATCCACCTGTAGTGGATTTCCGATCACCATGAGAACCAGCATAATCACTGTCACTGTAGGCTTCCAACTGAAAGGGAGAATCTTTAGGGTACCACAAGCCGAGTTTTGGTTGCCCCTTTAGATACTTGAAAATTTTCTTGACTGCATTCAGATGAGAAGTCAGTGGAGTAACTTGATGTCTGGAACAAGCACTAACTGCAAACATTATGTCAGGTCTTGAAGCTGTGAGATACATAAGTGAACCAATCATGGATCGGTACAAATGTACATTAACTGGAGGATCAGTTTCATCTTTCAATTTGGTCTTAGCAGCTTCATAGGGTGTTGTTGCAGTTCTTACAGATTCCATGTCGAACTTAGTAAGCATATCTTTAACGTACTTGTCTTGACTGATAAAAAGACCATCAGGCAACTGTTTCACCTGTAGACCTAAGAAGAAAGTCATCTCTCCCATAGCACTCATTTCAAATTCACCTTTCATCAACACCTCAAATTCATCACACCAGGCTTTATTGGTTGACCCAAAGATGATGTCATCCACATAAACCTGTACCAAAAGTATATCCCTGGAATCTTTCTTGATGAACAGTGTCTTGTCAATAGTACCTCTTCTGTAATTGTGTTGTAACAGAAAAGTAGACAATCTTGCATACCAGGCTCGAGGTGCTTGATGAAGTCCATACAGAGCTTTAACCACTCTGTATACATGCTTTGGGAAGTAAGGATCTTCAAAGCCTTTAGGCTGAGTGACATACACTTCTTCTTCAATTTCTCCATAGAGAAAGGCACTCTTAACATCCAGCTGATATACCAGAAAGCCCATATACGAAGCAAAAGCCAAAAACAGTCTGATTGCCTCTATTCTGGCCACTGGTGCAAATACCTCATCATAATCAATGCCCTCCTCTTGTCGGTGTCCCTGTGCAACCAACCTTGCTTTATTCCTTACAACTATTCCTCTGGCATCCCTCTTGTTCTTCAAAATCCATTTTGTCCCTATTGCATGTTTGCCATCAGGTAGAGGGACAAGTTTCCATACTTGCTGGTTGATGAACTGTTGCATCTCTTCTTGCATAGCATCAACCCAATCAGGATCCTCAAGTGCTTTAGCTATACTAGTTGGTTCTAACTGAGAAAGGAAGCAAGCAGACAGACAATGAAGTTGGTCTGTATGATTGGTCCTTTGTTGATCTTGAATATATCCAATGAAAGCACTTTCACCAAACTTGGATTTGTGAGCTCTGCTTCTTGTCAGAACTGGAGAAGCAAGATCACCAAGAATCTGAGACTGAGGATGAATTGTGTTCACCCTTTTTGTAGGAACAGCGATGAGTCCAGCCATCATCCCATATACCTTCTCAACCTCACGTCGTGTTTTTGCTGCATGATCTGACCAATTCACTATGGAATCAAAGGGAGACCAAAAGCTTTTGGTTCGTCTGTATTAACTTTTATAGACCTTATAAGAAGAATACCTTGCCTTTTCATCAATGTATTAAAATTACAATCCCTAGAAAAATGTCTCAAATTGAAGACATTTGAACATCTAACTTTCCTTCTGTCAAATCTGGCAGGCTGGCTGATTGTTGTAGTTCATCTTTCGTCCTTGCCTTCTCTCAAAACCTGTTAATCATCAAAAGAAAGAGAAGCTTAAACATTTGCCACTTTAAGTCCTTTCTTCCAATTCAAAATGATCAACCTGGTAAAAGTATTCATAGATCATACTTGATCTTGTTCATTCTCAGAACAAAAGAAGCAGAAAAACATTCCATTTACGTTATCAGAACGACCAGATGTCTGAGAAACTGATGAAACAATACGCTGCTGATCAGAATAAGTAGGCTTAGAGCCAGAGCAGGCAGTTCCAATGAAAGCAGAATGAGTGGGAGCACTAGCAACTTTCACACCATAACTATGACCAATTCTGACATCAAGTTCAAGTGACCTTAGTTTATTATACAGGTCATCAAAACTCATTGACTCAAGGCCACCTCTTGTTTTTAATGCCAAAGCAACTTGCGACCACGAAGAAGGAAGGGCTCTTTAGAAAACTTCAGGTTTGATGTCATCAATTGTTGGACTTTCGCCTGCAATTGATTCAACCTGACTCAGGATCTTCTGAAACCTGTCATAACCCTTGTGTAGCCATTCTTCTTCTGTCACAGACGAATTCTGCCTAACTGCTGTTTGAGCATAGTCTTCTTCATCTTCTTTGATTCTTCATTCCCACCAAACTAGCATTGACTGCCATCCAGATCAAAGATTCCCTTGCTCATCAATACTGATGAAAATCGGGCATTGATCTTCAGGTAGAGCCTGTTATAGCAACAAGGTTCTCACTCTTATTTTCACTTTGTACAGCAAACAAGTTCATCAAGAGAAACAGAGAGGGATGACAATTGTATTTCCTTTTGCATCTTTTCCTTCCTACCTCTGGGCATTGTTCCTTGCTGAAAATCATCAAAGATTATGTTAAGCATTATTGTATCAGTATCCATCTTCATAGGCCTATATTCATTTTTTTTCCTTTCTAGATAAGGAAATTTTGAATTGTTTGGCAGATATAGTGGCTGTTTGGAACTTTTTGCAAACGTTGTGACTGGACTTATTTAGGGCACTGCTGACCAGTCGGGTTGAGTTTGTGCAGGATGTGTATGTTGAGTGTGAACAGCTGGTTGTGAGGAAAGCAGGTTTTGAGTGAATATAGGCATTGGTTGTATGGGTTCAGGCATGAACGTATCATCTTGAGTGAAATGATGGTGAAGAGTTGGATTAGGCATAAGGTTTATCTTGAGTGGAATGAAGGTTTGAAGCAGATGAATTAGGGTTAGGATACGTAAAGTGTGAGGAGTAGGGTATAGTAGGCATGGGTTTTCTGACATAATTAAAGATTAGATGGAAAGAAAACAAGGTTTTGATGTTGGTACTACGTAATTATTCTTTATCAGAGGCTTCTCCAGGATCTGATACAACTTGTTAGGATCTAGAACTAGATAGATCTTCTAGCCTTTCGTGAATGTATAGTACTTAAATAATCACAAGCACCTACGTGAGAGATCTAGCAAATGTTTAGGCGGGGAAAATAAACAAATTCAATAAAGAAAACAAGAAAGCAGATGCCCTGAGCAAGATTGCATCCACAAGCTTCGCGCATCTTAACAAACAGGTGCTCGTGGAAGAATTAAAGGAAAAGTCCATAAACGAAAAAGAAATCCTTGACGTGGTGCAAGAAGAAGGTAACACATGGATGACACCAATACGTGAGTACCTGACAAAAGAGATCCTTCCGGAGGATAAAAAGAAGGCTAGGGCGGTACGTCGAAAAGCGGTCAGGTACGCCATGATCAATGGAACCCTGTACAAAAAGTCTTTTTTAGGACCATGGCTCCGGTGCGTTGGACCACTCCAAGCAAACTATGTCCTAAGAGAGATACATGAGGGGTCATGCAGCATGCATTCCGGCCCCAGATCGGTGGTCGCCAAAGCAATCCAAACCGGGTATTACTGGCCGACAATGCATATGGATGCAAGGAAATTAGTAAGGGAGTGCAATGACTGTCAAGTGCACCGCCCCGTCCCAAGAAATCCGCAGCAGAACTTGACCCCCATCACGTCCCCATGGCCATTTTATAAATGGGGGATAGACATAGCCGGACCTTTCCCGGAAGGACCAGGTAAAGTCAAATTCTTAATTGTTGCCATCGATTATTTCACCAAATGGATCGAGGCAAAGGCTGTCGCAACCATCACGGGCAATCAAGTGAAGAAGTTCGTATGGGATAACATTGTCTGTAGGTTTGGCCTACCAGGAGAAATCATATCAGACAATGGAAAGCAATTCCGTGACAATCCATTCAAAGATTGGTGTGAGAAACTTTGCATCCGCCAATGCTTTGCCTCTGTGAAACACCCGCAAGCAAATGGTCTAGTTGAAAGAGCAAATAGAAGCTTAGGGGAAGGAATAAAAGCACGGCTTGAGGAAAGAAGTAAAAATTGGTTGGAAGAACTTCCGCACGTCCTATGGGCTCACCGTACAATGATCAAGTCAAGTAACGGGGAAACACCATTCTCGTTAACATATGGCACGGAAGCGGTCATACCGGCGGAAATAGGCATGCCAACACTTCGGACCACGGAGGTGGATCAGGCTAATAACAACGAAGCTTTGGGGATCAACTTAGACCTGATAGAAGAAAGAAGGGAGCAAGCAGCCATACAAGAAGCAAAAAGCAAGAAAAAGATGGAAAAGTATTACAACTCAAGAGTCCGCGGAACAAGCTTCAAACCGGGCGAAATGGTCTACCGCAGCAATGAAGCAAGTCATGCCCAGGACGGAGGTAAACTCGGACCCAAGTGGGAGGGACCATATGAAGTTAAAGAATCACTCGGAAAGGGGGCTTACAAGCTAAAAGACCGCAAAGGAAATGACGTACCAAGAACGTGGAACATTTGTAATCTCAAAAAATGTTATATACATGAAATGTAAGAATTCGCCCGGCACATGATGCTCCGAAGGGCAATATTTGTATTTGTTTGCATATTTTGAATTTCAATGAAAAAGTGGGGATTAGCTACCCTCACAAGTTTTAAATTTTAAACTATCTTTACTTTGCAAAGTTATATTAATCGTTAAAGCATGCTTGCACGGAGCCACGCTCCACAAAAATATTATCCCGTATAATAAAGGTTGAGCAACCTCAAAATTAGCTCAGGCGCGTAAGAGGTATTGCAAGCCCGGCGCCGGGAGAATAACCCACAAATATTCACAAGACTATCCTAATAAAGGTATCGCACGTGATATAAAAAGATAGCAACAACATTTATATACAACGGATATATCTAAAAAAGTGTTGTAAAGCCGGTTACATGAAAAGTACCGCAACAAAAGGGCCACATACGGCCGCGGTATGTACCACAAGAAGACAAACTATAAGTCACCATAGTATTCTAATTACAAAAGAGGCTGCAAGGTTACATATAACCACGGAATAAGAGCGAATACGCTCACAAAACAGCATCTCTAGCTTCATCATCCAGCTGGGAAATTGAAAGGCCATCTCCGGATACGGCATCATTCTTCCCTTCACCTTCCGAGCCTAGGATAGCGTTCTCCGGAACCACATCCGCTAAATCTGGATTATCATAATCTTCGACAGAAATGGAGGGGTCAGCAGGAGGAACAATGACTACGGTGGATAATACGTTTGTAGCAGGAACCTCAGCAGATGGTTCAATCAGGGCCTCAGCGGACAAAGGATCCTCAATGGATGCAAATACGTCCTTCAAAAAAGGAAGACGTTCAATAAGATTCCGTTCCATTTTCTCCACCCGCCCACGGCAAACATTCAAAGCAACAGACAAGGCTTGGCTCCCAATTATAATCCCATCCTGCTTATGGTGGATGGGAACCATTAGCTGATCCGCATCAGGCTGAAGGTCGGCCATACCTAAGGTCTCCGCCACAATATCGTCCAAACGAAGAAGATCCATGATTTCCCAAGTGCTGGCATCCTTCTTGTTGGAAAGTTCTTGTAGGAGTGGAAAGTTAAGATCACGGAGATCACGGACAGCAGAGTTAAAGTCATCCTCCGCAGAGGGAATATAAGCCTCAAGATCAGTCAAACACCTGCCAGCCTGCCCATGCTCAATCCCTGCGGCTAGGCCCTCTTGCATCCCCTTCTCTATTGCACGCCCAAAAGCGTGACCCAAAGCCTCCATATACTCATTTGAATTGAGACACTTAACTAAAAGGAGCTTCATCCCGTGAGTTAGCAACCACCTTCTCCCCGCAATGACGTTAAGGAGATGCGGATGGAAACTCTCCTGAAAGCGCATGCAACACCGGGTAAAATCAGCATCGATCTCGGCCAGTCTAGTCCTGAGAGGTCCCATTAGATTGTCTTGAAATTCCTCCAACTGTGCCAAGACCCCCTCATATGTCTCCAGCTTCAAACGAAGGTCCGCGGAAGAAAGTTCCAGCTTATGTACCTGAGAAAAATATAAACACATGAGAAAACGAGAACATGAAACCACGAACAAAGTGGCTAAAAAAAAAAAAAATAAAAAAAAAAAAAAATAAATAATAATAATAATAATACCTGATCAAGCAGACTTTGGTTCTCAGACCGCAAAGAAGAAGAAGACGCTCCTAAGTCAGAAAGCTCTTGATCTTTTCCAGCAATAATAGACTCAAGGCCCGCCACCCTTAGCTGTAAAGAAGTACATTCTTGCTCAAGAACGACGTTGCGATCATGGGCGGAAGCAACCTCGCCCCGGAGTGAGCTCTCGGTAGCCTCAAAACCAGAAACCTGAACACGGAGTCGAGTTACCTCCGCGGACTCCTCCCCCCCCTCTCTTTCCCCCCCCCCCTCTCCCCCCTTTCCCCCCCCCCCCCCCCCTCCCGACTCCTCCTTGGCCTTTAACAGCTGAGATTTCAAATCTTCAATCTCCCTATCCTTCGCCTCCAGCAAAACATTCCTTTCCTCCGCTAAAGATTTCCATTTCCTCTTCTCCAAAATATTATACTCAGCACGCATCCTTACTTCGGAGCTTAAACTCAAATTACGAGCTGCTGACACATTGAACTCAGTAAACAATTGCTCATGCTCCATTCCACGGACGGTCTTGAAGAAGGCGGGAGGAGTAAAGTGATCAATCATTTTGGCACACAAACGACCATCATTCATTCCAAAACCCTTGGTCACCGTCCACTCAGGCACATAAACTTCCTCTGAACTGGCACCTATAGCCTCTTCCTCACGGATACTCCCAGCGTCAAAACCACTTCCAGACCTTCCTGTAAAAAGACTAAGAGTACGATCCGTCTTTTCAGATGAGCTTGAAGAACCAAAAAGGGGCGGACGCGAGGTACTCTTATCTTTGGTGACATCGGTGGGAATAGTAACAGTAGTAGCTTCAGTCATAAGTGGAGCATCAGACCTGGCAAGAGAATCAACTTCAGGACCCGCAGAGTTAGTTCCTGAATGATGGGAAGAATCAGAAAGGACTACAAACCTTACGGAAGGACCTATAGTTCGCAAGGAAGGACCGGTCACGGAATCCGTACGATCCCCACCCTCCTCCAAAGGTGACGCTGTCACGGAAGAAGTAATAAAGGGTAAGGTAGGAAGAGTGGGAACACCCTGTTCTACCGATAATCGAGAAGTTTCGAGCAACCTGTTAAGAGCACTAAGAGACTTACCTCCAGTGGCGGAACCACCGATATCCCCGTAATCGGCCCTTAATTTTTTTGGTGGATGGGAAGCGACGGGCAATCCCTCACTATCATAGACCACCCTCTTCTTCTTTGAACGCTTGGGTCTAGGAATGTCGGCTACAACAGGCTCAGTGACAGGTACAGATGTCCCAGCATAATCCCCACCCACAACGGAATCAACCCCTTGATCCGCACCGTCGCCAATACTGGCATCTCCAGCAAACTCCCTTTCCACACTGGCCGATAACTCTCCGGAAGTACGAGGCACAGAGGTCGGGAGTAAAGTCACGGTGCGATGCTTTGCCACGGTAACGATAGGTATTTCGTTTTCAACTCGCGCCCTTTCAACAATCTTTACCTTGCGGGGATCAGCAGTACGGATAAAAGCGTTCAAATCCATCTCTGCAAAAGATAGGGAAAAAGGATAAGAAAAACAGAAAAACAGAAAGACGATAATCAAAGTACGCACGGAAAATAGAACCTACCCTCTCCGTCCTCATACTCAAAACGGGGATAAGTATCTTTATTCAAAAGGTAATTACGGCTTATGCCAACCCAGCAAAGAAATTCCTCCGGGAACCTGAGGAACGGAGAGGCATGAGCGATAAGGGTATTAACATGCCCAATATCATATTCAGAAGGGGCAGGAGCTCGATCCTTGGCAATAGTGGAACCCGAAAACCACTTAAACCGAGCATTGGCAGGAACCACAAACTCATCAACCCAGAAAAAATGATCATTCCAGTTCTTCACAGAATCCAAATTCTTGGAATAACAAGCACGGACGTTTGGGCGCTTAGTAAAACCAAACCACCCATTTTTGTAGTTATGTGTATAAAAGTATCGAAACAAACTGACATCAGGTTCAATATTGCAAACGCGGCACAAGATTTCAAAATGAGAAACCTTGGCAGACCCAAACACGGATAGTTGGGAAAATGGAATCCGGAAGTGAGTGAGAACGGAAACGAAAAAGTTGGAAAAAGGGATGCGGTAGTTGGCATAATCAAAGAATCGGGTGTACATTCCGACCTTACCAGCCGGTCTCTCATGCATGGTAGCATCAGAATTGGGCAGTTGAGGATGGACTTCCTCAGGAACAAAATATTTGGCGCACACGGCATTAAGGTGTTCTTGTGTAAGAACACATTTCAAAGATGTGATACTGCCCATAGTAAAAGAAAAACAAAGAAATTAACCTGAATCAAGAAGAAAGGCTGGATTAGGGAGGGCTGTGCAACTAGGAAACCTTGAAATCTATCAACAATGGTGGAAAAGTAAAAGAGATAAAAAGAGAGACAGTAAGGAACGAATCAACTATTTATACCCATGGTATATTTAAGTCAAGTAAAGGGGGGATGACGACACGTGTCAAGACACTTCCCAATCAACGGTGTAAACATATAGTAAAAAGATAATGCTAACAGCTGGATATGGGTCCCAGACGGTCAAATCATGCAGAAGATAAAAGGACATAAAGAGTCCACGTGGCCAACGACGAACTATCAAAACGGCGCAAAGGCTGCGTAGTAACAGAAGAAGTAAATAAAATTGAATCACGGAACTTTAAGTCTAGCAATGCTTACCGCACGCTATAATTGTACCGCGTATGGCAAGCCAACTAGACTGGGGGGACTTGATAACGTATAGTATGAGCACCAAGCTTACGGGGCTTAGTTCATAATATACGTATATGGGCCCAGGCCCAATACAACAAATAGCTGGATCGCTAAGCCCGGCAGGGGCGACGCTCCGGATATTACAAAGACGCACGCGAGTATCTTTTTGGCCGCACCTGTGCGCCCGGCGGACAAACACTGACCGCGGAAGAACACTCGCGTCCGCAAACACGATTATACGTGGACCCTTGCCCGACAAGGGACCCACTCCGACCACTACCAAAGTAGCCGAAATACTAGGAAACCCTAGTATTAGACACCTATAAATAGGAGTCACAGTACATCTCAAAAGGTACATTCTATCTAATCATTAACTCTTACACATACTCTGACATTCTCTGACAAATATGTGTACTTACTCTCACGCCGGAGCTTAATCGTGGGGTCCGTCCCCACGGTAAGGCTAACGGTTTACTTTAAATTGTGCAGAACATCATCACTTCTCTTGCTCTAGTACAAGATCCGATATCCAAGTCGCTTCAAGGCCCGACCCGATAAGAGACTTGACACGCTACTAAACCCAACACGAATTTTGTACTAACAGTTTGGTTACAAACCAAAAAGCAAAATTCCAAAATCAAAGCTGAAAATAAAGAATACACTGAACCTTTAGAGTACACTGAATAATGTAGTACTGAACTGAGCTCTTTAAAGAAACTGAATAAATCCTGCAGATTGAAATAATACTTGAAGCTGAAATTTTGTATCTTACTGAATGCATACCCCCTAACCAAGAAATACTCATTGAAGCACCATCATAGACAAACAAAACTGAAGAGTTATAATTCTCTAAAACCATATAACACACTGAAACTTTGACCCTTACTGAACTAATACCAACTAAATCACAAAAGCACACTAAAGCACTTTCATTTCCAAGTAACCCTGAACTAATACTTGAATCTGAAACCATATTATAACCTGAAACCATATAACCCACTGAATGCATATCCAACTGAACTAAAACCTTTGAGACCATTGAAACATTCATGAAAACAGAAACTGTAATACTCACTGAACAAATTATAATACTAAACTGAAAACCCATATAACCTGAACACACCGAAGAAATTGAACAATTCCCTAAAGAATTAATACCAGCTGAACAACATATTCTCACTGAAGAACTACACAAAACTGACCCATTCCTGCAACCTGAACAAAACCCATATTACATGTTTTGTGGCAAAGATGCAAGTAACATTACAAAAATGTTTTCAAAATCTTGAAAAATTAGGCATAGTCTCGAAAATTTTGAAAACTGGCAAAAAATTGCAATTCACGAGACATTTTTTTGCGGGATTTTGACGATTTTATCGTCATATTCACATATTGCTGCTTTTTAAGCTATTTATATTTGTGTGTTTAGAGGGATAAAAGCTTGCTATCAAGCTGTTTGGATTGTTGTATTGTTGATAATTATGTCTTCTGATATGTTAAGGGGTGTTTGGAAAAGCTCAAACAATGGTTATTTATAAGTTAAAAAGAAACAACTTATAACAGTGAGCTTCTTTCAAACAAGTGACCGTGAAACATCAGAACCTGGTGTGTCAGTTTTATCCTTAACAATCCCAGCCCTATTTACTCTAGCCTCTGATATCAGTGTGGCATAGCAGACTGATTTGGGAGCTGGGCTGACGGGTGGCTTGCTGGGGATAGACAACCTCCTAGGAGGCTTAGAAGATTTATCTTTAGCAGTAGATATGTCAAGGACACTAACGCTTTGACTCACAGTTGATGTAGGTTTTCCCCTGAATATAAAAACACTATCTGTTATTGATATTTAATACACAAATTTTGTGCACAAAGTACAATTCATGATCATTTTCATAGATAAAGAGTAGAGTTTAATAGAATGAGGACAAATGGCGTATTTATACCAATGTTTTAAAACCCGGTTCGACCCACCGCCGATGATACCGGGCCGTCACAAGCCGGTTTTAAGACTATTTATAACCCGGACCAAACCGCCGGGTTTCACTGGAACCGGCCGGTTCTTACTTTTCCCACTGGTGATTACCGATGACGGTGACGCAGATGTCGACGAGAAGGAAGATGATGGTACTAACTACTGAGAGATATTGGAGAGAGTTTGGTGGAGACTTTATGAGTATTGGTCAAAGTGAGTTTAAATTTCAACTAAAGTTAAGACTTCATACTCTGTAGTCTGTACTAGTGAAGTAAAGTACCCGTGGTTAGTTTAGATTTTAACTAAAGTTGTGTCTTGGTAAGCAGTTAAGCACGACTTGTACAAAGCATAAGGTCTTGGTTTGATTTTGTTTCATTCCATCATCGTCTGAAATATTTTCATTATGTGCAAAATTTAATTGTTGGCATCTTTTTATTGTGAAGGATTATATGTATTTTAGTATTAGGTTGTCTTTTTTTATAAACAAATGGCGTGCTTACATGTAAGGTAAACTTAATTATTGAAAAACATTATTTGGGAGGAAAACCAGTTCGACCCGGCGGTTCAACCGGTGAACCGGTGACCCGACCGGGTCAATTAAAAACCCGGGTTTTAAAACATTGATTTATACAACAGAGTTTTAAGTTTTATCTTAACATTACATGCTTCTAACTTGATATGTTTCCGATTTATGCAACAATGTTTCAACTCATATAGACTTGTGCAAAAGAGTGAAACTGTGTCTCACAAAAATAAGTGTTAGATATATAAATATAATTAGCAATGTATTGCTAGACTCAGTTTCCGGAACTCCTCAACTTCCGCGACTTCTCGTGCTTCCGCGACGTTTGTGTTACTTTATTAGTTGGTATGTGGGCTACGTGGCCTTGTCGTGGCCTTTTGTATTCTGACTGATTTGACTGTTCGGTCAACTTGCCCAACTGTCATCATGATGTTTACTTTCAATCCTGACCATCTCTTCGGAGGTTATGGCCACGTGTAAACATCTGGAAGAGTCTTGCATTTACTATACCGATAGTAACTATAAATACTCAATTGATTTTCACTGTTTCCTTTTTTTCATCTTCCCCAACTACAGTCGCCATTGTTAAAAAATCTTCAAGCTTTTTAATCGTATCCCCTTTTAACTTTCTTCAAAGAAACCCCAGGCTTCCAGGTTAGGCCCTTGTTCTTGCTTTGTTTTATCATGAGCAGTATTACGGATATAAAGTATATTCTTAGTCAGAAAAATCTTGATATTTTTTGTAAAAATTTTCATATACCTGACGAAGTTCACCCGCTATTGCCTAGCCGTAACCAAACAATACACTAAATGCCTACTGGCAAAATAGGGGTATACACTAGGTTCTTTGAGTTTGCCAACTTTAGGCTACCTCTGTCCACTTTCCTTGTTGATGTGCTTAGGTAATTACGCATCCAAAATATCCCAGCGTCCGTTATTGCGCGCTAAGTGTTCTCATTTTGAGATCCGGTGCCGTTTTCATGATTGTGAACCAACGGTGGTTGTTTTCGCTGTTTTTATGTGAACTCCAAAAATAAAGGATTGGAATGTATTTTAGTAAGCGTCCGGGTCATGACGCTGTCTGTTATACAAAACCTCTAAGTCTTTAAAAGGTTGGAATGATCACTTCTTTTGGTTGACTTCTTTGCTGTCTGCTTCTTTTTTCATGGCACATCGGTGTAAAAAAGTGTGTCCAAAGACCTCCTATTTATCCCTTTCCCAAGTCTACTGAGTTTTAACTAAAAACGCAGAGCATTATGCTTCTCATTTGTTCATATCCCGGTTCCTTTCATAAATATTCGATACCATTTCTTTGTTTGGTGTAATGACCGCTTATAGACTCTGATGAGAACACTTATCCTGAGTTTCTATATGAGAATGGCGAGGGTGGGTGTTGTATTGTTTTGTCTTGTTTATTTTCTTCCTTCTTATCATTCTTTTTGACCGTTTATTATTCTTTTTGCAGAGATGGAATTGCTTACTTTTATCCGTACTGCCGACCTTACGAAGGTAAGGATTGGTGAGCGACAGCGTGGCGAGGATGAGCCTAAGCTTTTAGATACCACTATAGGGCGTGTTGTTCCGCTTTTACCAGTTGCACCAGCTCATGGTGAGAGCGAGCTGGAGGATAGCGTGTATAGGCTTTTTAAAGAAGAAGGTAAGGATGGTCAGGCGAAACAAGGTGATTCTGCAAGTGGTGGTCAAGGTGTTGGTATCTAGACTGTTAGCGAGGCTGCGGAGACTAATATTGAGGATGTGGTTCTGAGGCGTCAAGAGAAGCAAAAATCCATGATTGTGGATTCTGATGAGCCCTCCCATCCTGCTAAAAAATTAAGGAAAGATTACGAAATTCCGGTTGGGACTTCTGTAGCTGGGAAATCTATGCCGGCAATCCAGCGGTTACTTGCTGGAGCTGTGCAGAATGTTGCGGTCAGGGGTGAGCCCATTTCTTCTTTGCCCTTTGTAACGTCTTCTGTGTCCACCACGTCGGAGCGTGAGGATAAGAGGCATACTGATACTTTAGCTGGGGTTAATCTTTAAACTTTTACTGCTCCTCAAAGGTTTGTCATTTCCTCGGACTCTTGTCATCATTCCGGTACTCATATTGCGGAGACTGAGGCTGACTCTCTCATCAGGTCTTCTGCTCCAGCCATGACAACTGCTACTACTGTAACTGTAACAGCTAGTGCCGCTACGGTTGTTAAAGAAACAGTTGCGAAGCCTTCCTTGTTTGCCACTGGTTCTTCTTCTGTTGGTGGAACGGAATCTATCCCAGTTGGTTTTTCTGACCTTAGTGGCAATGACTTTTTGGTTGGTGATATCCGCACCGTCATTGACCCTGACTCTGATCTCCAAAAGGTGTATGTTCTGCGATGGAATGTAACCAATGGGTCACGTCTTGACGACAATCGGGATTGTTATGAGATGTGGGGGGTGGAATGAGTTTGCACCCCCCAAAGTTCTTGCATCTGTCCATGGAATGGACAGACCAACTTTTGCCGAGTTTAATGTGGAGCGGCTCGTCATATGACGTTGAGTGTTGAGGTGAGAATGTATGCCTAGTACAACATTAAAGAGAAAAGATGGTGAAATCTGATGTTGATTGACAAGCGATGTTTGAAGTAAAGGAAAAGAAATGGAAGACCTAAAGGAATAGTTATTGTTAAAATAAGCGGAGGCCGCGGAGGCCATTCGCCTTCGTGCCTAGGCTTCTGTAACATTTCATATTTTCAGGTCATTTTCGACGCTATTTAAATTCACTATTTATTTTATTTTCCCGGTAAACGCAATCGCTTTAATTTTAATCGTTAAGCTAAATAATCGCGTAAGCCTAAAAATTAGCAATCAATTGTAAAAGAGCCATCAAACGATTAAACTTTACATCAAGCAAAGTTAAAGTAATTATTTTGAGAATAATTATTAACTTTGTTCATTTTAATTTTATCGGTATATACGTAAAGTGTATACGTTTTCGCGATAAATTTTTGCGTTTAGGCACTCCCTGAACCACAAAACTTTTCCTACGCTTCATCAAATACCACTTTATACCCAATACATAAAGTTTACTCAAATATATCATATACATCTCTTATATGCCGAAATTATAGCCCTTTATACAAGAAAAATAAGACAACTCTTCCACTTTGGTCAATGTACAACTTAACTCATTAATGTCTAGCCATAACTTGTCTATTTGACCAAAGACTATGACCAAGACCCATCCCTAATGACCTTACCATGTTCCTTGACTAACTATTGCAATCTTTTTGACCATTGAATCTTATAAGTGCAAGTAACTAATGAAAGACATCACATAACTCTTATACACTTAGCAAAAATCAAACAAAACTCTTCCCTTTTCTCTCTTGGAAGCTACGGCACAAACACCCCCCTTTAACAAATCCATATCAATTTTTCTACAAGCTATACACTTCTATATACATCCATCCTAAGACATTCTAAGGTGTTTCCAACCATTGAATCACAATTTCCAAGTATTACTCAAGTAAAAGAAAGTTAGGGTTTTCATTTGGAAACTAGGGTTTCTTGGTTATAATCTTGGGTTTAAAGTCTAAACAAGGGTTTAGCACTTATTTTCATCATCCTACATCATCTCATTAAGGTTATCTTAAGCCCTTAACTTTTCATTTATATGATTATATGCATATGTGTATTTATATATGTAAATCACCAATAGAAACAATGTTTAACTTGTAAACTGGAATTTTCTTGTAATATAGTTTATAACTTTATACACATGTTTATGGTTAGCAAAATTAAATGGGGGAAAATTTATAAAAGGATACCTAAGTATTTAAAATCTTATTTCAGCTTACAAAGGTCTAAAGTGAAAAACAAAAAAACTAGGTCCAAAAAATGGTCCTTATGAATGTTATGTAAAACATTCTGTCCAAAAGTATTAAAAAAATAAACTATTTTTATATTTTTATCTAAGATAATACTTTTCCACGACGATTCCGAAAAGTAACGAAACTTGTCAAACGGATTAATAACTAAAAATTAACGGTAAAAACAAGTTTATACACGCTATTAAACGAGTCGTAAGAATTTTTATAAAACATTTTATAAAAATTGTATAAACAGCAAGTGTGGATATTTTTAATAAAAATAATATTTTTAGGATTCCAAAATGATAAGAATCGTAATTTTTTTCAATTAGTAACTAACGGCGTTATGAATTTCGTAGTGTAACGACAATTAATACTTTTATAAAACTATTTTTATAAAAGTTACTATTCATGACAGAAAGTTTTATTTTTGTAAACCACATAAAATTATAGAACTTTCAAAAACGAGAACGTGATCGAAAGAATCGATAAAAACGGAGCTATAACGAATAAAATACGACATTTACGGGTTATTACGACAACAAATACGATTTTTTTAAAAGTCACGACTATGTGAACAGTAAAAGTTACTGTTCACCAGAGGGTCAAAATATCGAAAATGTCAAATTAGATAACTCGTCCTAAAACGAAAAAGATGGGGCCATAAGAACGTCAAAATCGGGCATTAAAAGAAAAACGCAAAGTTATGCTAGTTTTACTAAAACGATAATTATAAACGTTTTTACTTATTAAACGTAATTTTACCAAAACCATTAGTTGGTGATTGAACTATATAGAATTATATGTGGTTATCAAAGTACTATATTACTAGGGAGTTTCATAATAGGCTTCTTACGATGGCGTAACGACAGTTGTTGGATTACGATTTAAAGAGTCCTAACTCCTCTATACGTCATGCTTTCCATGAACCTCTTAGATTATGAAATCCCGAAACGAAAGTACGATGTAACAACTATAAGATTATATTCAAGTACTTTCGGTAACTTATACACCTAATATTGGAATTAGGTTGTGCCTTCCGATCCTTCGTACGCATTTTTTCTATTGTTGTGAATACTGTATGAATTTCATTCCATATATCTACAATTCTGAAGGTGAGTTCAATAAGTCGCGCATCTTTAATCATTTCAATGTTTTATAAACCCCCTCGAGGGAAATACAACATTGCTCGTTTTACATAAAAAAACTTGTAATATTTTAACTACAGTACAAACCCTTTCATACTTTGTGGAGTATTCATAATCCTCGCATTTTAAATCATCTTTTTCAATGATTTATAAAACCTGCGAGGGTAATTACATGCTCGTTTACCAAACTTGTAATAAAAATACTACAGTATAAATTAACCTTACCATTTCATTCAGATACTTTTGTGAGTTCATATCTCAGCATTTCATCTTTTCAATGTTTTATAAAACTCGCAGGGGGGAATACATGCTCCTTTTTACTACGATAAACTTATTGAATTTTCTAAACTAAGCATTACAAACATGGTTAATTTTATAAAAATTTTACAAAGCTTGTAATTTATTTTGTTTTACTACATGATTTGAGATCGTGAATACCGTAAAAATATTTGAAACCGTGAAATATTCGACATGATTATAAGTGTTGTGGTTTTATTTAAGTTTTAATTATTATTTTTAAAAACAAACTACGGACACACCTTGTTTTTCAAAGTGTACAGCTAATCCAGATACATGGCCTTAATAATATTGCCTAAGTAGTCACTATATTTGCCACTAATCCCTATTTTTCTTGAACCGTTAAACAATGCTGATTAAAGTGACGCTGGTGTTATGGATAGAATCTAACCGGGACTAACCAAACAATCCCCACCCTTCCATGGGTCAATAGTTTGATCGGGTGCATTTAACATTGAGAGATGTAAGGGTGTTGCAAGCATCCTATTTTTTCTGATTGGGGCCAAAACTATTTAAGGCTCGGTGTCATGAGCTTAGTGCAATAATATAATACTTAGAACTTGATGAATTGTTTTCTCTTGTCCCTACATTACTTGTTTTGGACTATCGAATATGTACTTAGACCACCCATTACTTACATCGATCTTGTGGTCCCACTTTAAATACTCTTGATTTACTGACTCCACTACTTGGATTTTGGATGGATTTCGGAAATAACACTTTTAAATGTTGTAACGCTACTTTTCTTCTGAAATATTTCTTAAATTATTTCAATACTGCTTTTTACTTAAACCTATGAATTCACCAACATTATTGTTGACGTTTTAGCATGTATTTTCAGTTACTATTTTACTAGTGGAGCATGGAACCCCCCCATCCTCTCTCTATACTATAGCATTCAAGTGTCGCGCGGATAAATATAAATTTGAAGCTAATACTTGAGTACTATTTGACAAACGTTTTGACATTGGTTTTCTAATACATTATAAATGAACCTTTCAACTCTGATATTTTATAAATAGAATATACGTTTATTAAAAAACGTCCATTTAATAAGGTCGTTTTCAGTGACTTTTGTTTTTGCCCTGAAGTAGCCCTGCCCATTTGTTACCATTCCGCTGCGTTGTCCTGATTTTTTTGGGGGTGTTACAAAACAACAATTACAGCTTCCAAATTTGAAACCGCTAAGAAATCTCTCCAGGATGAGATAAGGTCTCTGAAGGAGCGCAATGCTGCCCTTGAGAAGGAAAAGGGTAAGTTGGATGTGAGAGTGGTAGATCTTTCAGCTTCGGTAAAGGTCAGGGAGCAAGAGGCTGCTGCTTTGGACGTTGTGGTTACAACTGTTAAGTTATAAAATGACAGGGTTGTTGATCAGGTATATATCTTTATACTTAAGTCTTTCATCTCTTTTCTTTTTTTTTATATTTTTTATGCCTCCGCTCATCGACAGGTTCATGGCGAGAACATCCTGATGCACGAACTTCAGGAGAAATCGCGGTGTATGAGAACGGGCGGATGGGGGAACCAACTTGAGAAATTCCAAGATGAACGGATGAAGGAGGTGAACGACAAGTTTGACAAACTGGATGTTGATGTTATTGAGATGGCTCTTCATACTGTAGGAAGTTTTATTCCTCACATGCTTACTCACCTTGTCGGCGCCAGAGGGAGAGGCTCCATTACCGCGCAGTGGCAGTTGGAGAGCTGGGTGGTGATATGGAGCTGAATGTGTGTCTGGCATTCTCTCTCATCTCCGAGAATCGGAGTTAGAGCATTGCCCTTGGCGCGTGGAGGGGTGTTGAGCGTTGCCATGAGGGTGCGGTCCGATGGGGCGCTACGTGGGAGGAAAGGGCATGGAGCAGAGGGAGGGGTAGTGAGTGTGTAGAGGTGTGGTGGTTGCGGCTGTGCGGGGATGTATCACTGGTGAGTGCTCTGTTCTATAATATCCAGGTAGGAGTGTAGGCAATAAGTGGTTGCTGTGTGATCTGTAGGGAGTGCATCTTGGGGGAATGTTATTGTGCGTAGGGCGTGATGAAGCGGAGTCGGGCTTAGGTCTGAGAGCGGGAAATATTATGGGTGGATGTAGCAGCTATATACGCGTATCTGCTTATGAGGAAAGTATCTTATGAGACAGAAGAACAATTACTCACAGGATCACTCACACTAGGGTAACTCTCAGCGTTAGACTGATAGCAATGAGTGCAATAGTCCCATAAGAGCAAGCATCAATACTTTAATGAACATTCTTCGTTTGGAAGAGCCTGTTGCTGAAAGACTTGGTTTACAAGAGTCGCAACCTCATGAAGACCAACTGATGGTCCCCATTCATCATTCTCCGGACCAGACTGTCGTGGGTGCCGCATCCCTGTCATTTTCCCTGGATGTTTCCCGTACCCGGATTATCAAAAAATCAAGATACTATTCTAATCATAGGTCGGCCCTCCGTGACGTGTTTGTTTCTATAGTTGAGCCTCTATCCTCCGTTGCTTTGGAAGGTACGAAAAGTATTTCTAGTACTGTTCCCGAGACTACCACTGCCTTATCCGTTACTTTTGCTCCTGTAAGCTCTATTCCTCCTATTTTCATGGATGATTATGAAATTGCACATGCGGATGATCAAGGAAATGCTGGTGCGGATGTTGATCCTTTTCCGAATGTTGATGATGCGGAGCTGATCATTTCTTAGTAACTTGATATAATGCTTGGACTTTGGTCGTATGTGACCTTTTTGGGATTACACGTGTGTTTTTGAATGTCTTTGTATTTAACCATGGCTTTTGCTATCTTTTTTAATATAATGATATGTTCATTCTGATAGTCTTTGTTCGAATATTTGTGGGTTATTCTCCTTATGTTGCTATCTTTTTTAATGTGATGATATGTTCATTCTGATAGTCTTTATTTGAATACTCGTGGTTTATTCTCCCTGCTATCTTTGAATATTACTATTCTGCACTTGTGATGATAGGCTTAGTGAAACGTTCATGGAACATTCTTCACAGTATTGGGCTTTCAATGCCTCTTATATAATTTTAAGTGAATTGTTAGGTTGCTCATCCTTTTGTTATATGGAGTAACATTAATTGGGTTATGCCCTATTGCATGCGCGTCTTAATCACGAACATAATAATTTTTCAAAGTAAATGACAAGAATTTAAAGTAAAAGTTGTGAAGGTAGCTAGGCTCCACTTTTTATTTAAGAAAACAATACAATGCATAAAGAAGATAGATTGGACTGCATTACCCCCACTGCGGAGTCCGCATAGGTGGATTGCTTACATTTGATGAATGTAACATTTCTTAAGGTTGCTAATATTCCAAGTCCGTGGGAGTTGCTTCCTATCACGGTCTCTTAACTTGTATGCGCCTTTTCCAAGTGCTTTCGTGACTTCATATGGTCCTTCCCATTTTGGTCCTAGCTTCCATGTGTCCTCCGCACGGCTTGCATCATTGTTGCGGTATACCAAGTCTCCTGGTTTAAAGTTTATACTGCGGACTTTGGAGTTGTAATACCTTTCCATCTTTGCTTTTCTTTTTTGCTTCTTGAATCGCTGCTTGCTCCCTTCTCTCCTCTAGTAGGTCAAGGTTGATTTCCAGGGCTTCATCATTTTGTACTAAGTCTACTTCCGCTGTCCTTAGTGTGGGCATGCCGATTTCTGCTGGGATGACGGCTTCCGTTCCGTATGTCAACGAGAATGGGGTGTCTCCGTTACTAGATTTAATCATTGTGCGGTGTGCCCATAGAACATGAGGAAGTTCTTCCATCTAGTTTTTGCTCCTTTCATCCAACCTAGCTTTTATCCCTTCTCCAAGACTACGGTTTGCCCTTTCCACTAAACCATTGGTTTGTAGATGCTTAACAGAAGCAAAATGTTGGCGGCTTCATAATTTCTCGCACCAGTCCTTGAACGGATTGTCTTGGAATTATTTTCCATTATCCGAGATGATTTCTCTTAGGAGTCCAAATCTACAAACGATGTTATCCCATATGAATTTTTTGATTTGGTTGCCAGTGATGGTCGCCACTAGTTTTGCTTCAATCCATTTTGTGAAGTAGTCAATAGCTACGATCAGGAATTTAACTTTTCCAGGCCCTTCCGGAAAAGGTCCAGCGATATCAATACCCCACTTATAGAATGGCCACGGAGACCTGATTGGGCTTAGCTTTTGCTAAGGACTCCTTGGGATAGGCTTGTAAACTTGGCAGTCTTGGCATGCCCTTATCAGCTTTCTTACGTCCTCGTGCATGGTTGGCCACTAATAACCAATCCGCAAGGCTTTCGCCATGACGGATCATGTACTAGCGCGCATGCTGCAAGACCCCTCATGTATCTCTCTTAGAACATAATTGGCTTGGAGTGGTCCTACGCATCGTAGCCATGGTCCTAAGAAAGATTTTTTGTAGAGTGTCCCATTTATTATAGAGAACCGCCATGACTTGCGTTTTACTGCTCTTGCTTTTTTCACTTCTACTGGCAATGTTCCGTCCATGAGATATTTGAAGATGGGAGTCATCCATGTATCCCCTTCTTCTTCTACTACTGCCAAAACTTCCACTGCACTTATCGACTTTTCCTTTAGTTCCTCCACCAGCACTTGTTTACTCAAATGTGCAAAGCTTGTTGATGCTATTTTGCTTAAGGCATCTGCCTTTTTGTTTTCGCTTCTAGGAACCTGTTTGATTGAGAATGCTTTGAAGCTGTTGGTGAGTGTTTTTACCTTTTCCAAATATCGAACCATGTCGGTTTCTTTTGCAACATACGTTCCATTCACTTGATTAGCCACCAACCGTGAATCAACATTTGCTTGGAGGTTTTTTACACCCATTTGCTCCGCGATCTTTAGTCCGGCAATCAAAGCTTCATATTCCGCTTCGTTGTTTGTTGCATCAAACCTGAATCTTAAAGCGTAAGTAAACTCCATCCCTTTCGGGGTTGTGAGTATTAGTCCTGCCCTGGAACCGTCTGTGCAAAATGATATGTCCGTAAACAAGATCCTTGGTTCGGGGAGTTCCTCCTCTTCTCCTATTAGAGTATCCGGAGATTCCTCTTCTGGTCGTTCGACTATAAAGTCTACCAATATCTGCCTTTTGACCGATACTCTGGGTCTGTAATGTATCGCGTATTCTCCCAATTTAATGCTCCATTCTTGTAGCCTTCATGCTACTTTTGGTCTCGATAATACCTGTTGTATCGGTTGGTTCGTGATGACTATGATTGGGTGTGTCTGGAAGTACCTTTTTAGGCGCTTACTGGCATGAACCAAAGCCAACACTAATTTTTCCATAGACTTGTAGTTTACTTCCGGACCCCTTAATGCTCTATTGACAAAGTATATAGGCATTTGCTTAGCTTCTCGTTCCGTCATCAGGACTGCACTTACCGTTTCTTTGGATGCCGCCAGATAGACGATAAGCTCCTCTTTTTCCATTGGTGCTCGGCAATGAGTTGTTTCATTTGCTTGAATGCTTCTTCCGCTTCCGTAGTCTAATAGAAATCGCTTTTTCTCGTGCATTTTTTCAAAGTTTTGAAGAATGGTAATGATTTCTCTGCTGATTTAGCTAAAAACCGGTTCAGACTTGTGAGCTTTCCATTTAAATTTTGCACATCCATTAAGCACTTTGGGGATGGAAGGCTTAGGACAACATCTACTTTGTTCGGACACACTTTCAGCCCCCTGGTACTAACTTTGTACCCTAAAAACATTCCTTCTTCTATTCCAATGGTGCACTTCTAAGGGTTCAGCTTCATGTTAATTTCTCTTAGAGTTCGGAACGTTTCCTCCATATCTCTGACTATTTCATCCTCCGTGCGACTTTTGATAACAAGATCATCTACATATACTTCGAGGTTTCTGCTGATCTATTTATGGAATGCTTTATCCACCAAACGCTGGTAAGTGGCTCCGGCATTCCGCAGGCCAAAAGGCATCTTTGTATAACAAAATATTCCTTGGCTTGTGATGAAAGCTATTTTTTCCTCATCTTCTTTTGCCATTTGTATTTGGTGATAGCCTTTGTATGAGTGGATAACCGTTTTTTGGGCATGCTTTGTTTAGTCTTTAAAGTCTACACGCATCCTCCAACTGTTGTCGTGCTTCTTTACCATTACTGGATTGGACAACCAGTCATGGTAGTGTATTTCCCTCATGATTCCTGCTTCTACTAACTTTCCTACTTCTTCTTGTATTGCCTAGTTTCTGTCAGCCACTTGCCCCCTTTTCTTTTGTCTAAGCCGAGAGCATCCCTTCCGCATATTTAAACGGTGCTCCGCGATGTGCCTTGGGACGCCAGTCATGTCCGCAGGCTTCCAGGCGAAAACATCCAAGTTTTGTTAGAGCAGGTTGCACAACTTGTTGCGACCTTCTTCTGTGAGAGTGGATCCAATCATTATAGTTTGTTCTGGATATTCTAGGTTGATTGCCACTTTGATCCTTTCTTCCACCGTTGGTTCGTTGGCCGGGAGGGTTCTTTCAGGTCCGGAGACCATTGCGCACTCAAGTGGCACTAACCTGCTGCTTTTTAAAGTAATTAACCATCCTTCTACTGGGATCTTTAGCATTTCGTGAACTGTTGAAGGAACTGCTTGTAATTTCCTAACCCTCGGTCTTCCAATATTTCCATTGTACGGGGATGGTGACCTTACAACTACAAAATTCATTAAAGCTGAAGCGGAATGCTCTTCGTCTCCAATTGTTACCAGCCATATTATTTCACCGTTGAATCCAATCAAAGGGGTAGTGGCTGGTATCAATTGTTTTTTGATTTCCGAACGAAGTCTGCTAAAACAATGCTCGTACAGAATTTTTGAAGCTGATCCGCCATCTACGTACATATGGTGCACGCAGTGGCCTCCTATTTCTGCCTCGATGATTATTGGACCTTCCGTCCCTTCATCTTCCCCCAATGGTGGAAAAGAGATTTATGAATTAGGAGAGAAACTCTCCATAATTCTTTGTCTAGCCACCCTTTCCCAGGGCTGAACCATTAGGATAGCCATCGCTTTATCCTTCCCAGCAGTTTCTTCTTTCTTTGTCACCTTAGGTTGCTCCTTTCCGTTGTTTTGTTTGATCTTTTTAATCAAGTGTGACAACTTTCCTGCTTTGAGCATTTCTTCGATCTTTTTCCTTAGGTGCATACATTCGTCTGTGTTATGCCCTACTTCTCCATGGAACTCGCAAAATCTATTAGCATTTCTTTTTTCTACCGGGGTTGTCATTGGTGGCGGAGCTTTGAATTTTCCTTTGTCTAAAGCAAAAATTTCTTTGGGGGGTTTTTGTAAGTAGTGCAAAATGATCTTGCTTCCTTTCTGCCCTTTGTTAGTTCTGGAAGCCTCATTTTTTGATTAGCTTCCTGCTATTTCCATGACGGGAATGACTTCTTCCGTTCACGGTTAGAGGCGGCTACTTCTCCCCGGAAAAATGCTGTAGTTACCCTCATCATTTCGTCTACTGACTTTGGGATTTCGTCATGTACCCCCCCCCCCCCCCCCCCCCCCCCCCCCCCCACCCCCCCTAATTCGCTGATTAGTTCGGATTGTGATACGTGCATGAATCCGGAGATTTTCATGCATTCTGGAGCTCCCTTTACGTCCCTACACTCAAGCTTATACCTCCGCACGAACTCTTCCATAGACTCCCCGTCTCTCTGCCTGATGTTATAGATTTGGACCGGGTCTTTAATGCATTTCTTCTGCTGGAGGTAGTTTTCTAAGAATGCTTTCTTTAAGTCGTCATAGCTATCAATTGTTTCCTTGGGAAGGTCATCAAACCATACTTTGGCATTTCCGATAAGTGTAGAATTGAACATGTGGCACCATGTTGGCATGGCCTATCTCTCCGTCTTGGCAGCTGACTGGAAAATCTTTAAGTGATCCTCTGGGTCTTCGCTTCCATCATATGTTTTGATATGACTAGGCATTCTGGTTTTTAGGAAATCAAAGTAACGAATCCGAGGAGTGAAAGGATCCGTTTCTTCACATACCCATGATTGGGATAGGTCGTCCTCAACGCTCGACTTTGGCCTTTTTAATTTTGATTTCCAATGACCTCCAACGCTACCTTCACTTTCTGACAACTCCTCCGTTTTCTTCAAGGACACCCTTTTGTCGTTGCTTTTGAACGAGAACTTTGGTGGAAGCTTTCAGTGTTCTTATGGCCTACTATGGTATGATACGAACCTTGAGTCATCTGAGTACACGGGCACACTTTTTCCTTTATCTTCGAGCCCTGTGGAACACACATTTTCCCTACTTTTTGAACACACGTTTTTCTTCCGTACCCTTCTTCTTAGGGACTCGGAGCGGCCAGCTTGGTTCTGGGACTCCCGGATCTGCGCTGACATTTTTATTTTGATTTTCACCTTGGTCCGAGCCTTTCCTTGAGGTCCCTTCTTCTGATGGGTGTTCCTGACTCAGAATGACGTGAGGTTTCCTTAAAATTGAGGCTAGCTTTTATTGCCTTAAGCTTTTCTTGTTGCGCCTTCTCTTTATGTACTTTTTTGGCTATGATTGGTAGAATCTGATGATAGTTCCTGTCGCAGTATTCCCGCAAGGCTTCATCGGAAATAGGCCTGCCTGGATCCTGCGGAACGGGCTCCTTCCCTAGGGTATTCCTCACGACAGACGTGGGATGGCTAAAGGGAGTTTGTTCGTTAATGCTCATGGTGAGTATTTTAGGAAACACGGTTGTATTCATGGTCCCACGGATGGCGCCAACTTGTTATTACAAAAAGCGTTATGGGTTGATAAGATAAATCTAGGTGATTGTTAAGTAGGCCCAAAAGAGAGATCTTGTACTAAATTAAGTGAGTGAAATGAGTTCCTACACAATAAAAGGTAAACCGTTAGTCTTACCGTGGGGACGGACCCCACGATTAGACTTCGGCGTGAGAGTAAGTACATATATTTATCAGAGAAGTGCCAGAGTATGTGTGTGAGATATTGTTAGAGAAAATCGTACCTTGTGGGGTGTCAGAATACCCCTATTTATAGGTGAGCCAAATATTAGGTTTTCCTAGTATTTCACTCATTTCTGTTAGTAAGCCGAAGTGGGACCCTTATTGGGTAATGGTCCGCTTATAATCATGACTTGCGGACTTAGGCTTTCTCTATGGACTTTCGCTGTCTTACAGAAGTGTATTTATGGAAAAGCATTTCGTCCGTGTTGATGCTTCCGGACCGTAGCCCGTTAGTCTGGGCTTAGCTTTGGTCGATTGCACTTTGTAATTGCTTTATTGGGCTCGGGCCTATGTATAATATATGTGGTCCAGGCCCGGAGGCCTGTTATACATGTTATACGTCATCAGGTTATGTCCGATTATATATATAATCGCATTTGGTTGTTTCTCTTGAACACAATGCAACACGACAAAAAATAAAGACATTGACGAAATAACAATGAATTATTAATGTGTAGTATAGACTTTTTTCTTCACAAATATAATTTTTTGTTACATGGATCGTTATTATATTGGGAATAATTTGATGAAAAAACAAACATTCACAACGTTTGGAACTATCACTTACTTCAAAAGATCCATTTTGCTCCATTATGGGTGGCATGTTTTACTCATAGTATCAACACGCATTGAAGACTCGCGCTTCGTTGAGGCAGGTCTTCTTTAGTGTGTTTTGTTTTGTAGAATTTCGGTCTTTTATGTGTTATACTCATTTTTGTAATTTGACACATAGTATATTGAGCCAAATTTATAAATAACGTAAAAGTGAGGGTAGTTTTATTTTATCGGGCCGAATTTGTAAATAGCGTAAAAATGAGGGTAGTTTTCGTAACTTGACACATAGTTCGGGGGCGATTTTGTAAGTATTTTTTGGGCCGGGTTTTTTTGGGCTGGTTGTGTGCTATGGGCTGTGTGAGCTAGCTAGTTAGTTTTAGTGGGCTAAGATTGAGTTAAGATTATTAGGCTAACTAGTTAGTTTTAATGGGCTAAGATTAGACTAAGATTAAAATATAATTTTAAAATTAAAATATTGATGCAACATTTAGTTGCTTTTAGTATATACAAGTATTGAAAACCCGCGCTTCGCTGTGGCGGGTCAAGTTTATTGGACCGAATTTATAAATAGCGTAAAAGCGAGGGTAGTTTTTGTAATTTAACACATAGTTCGAGGGCTATTAACACAACATGTTTTTTTAATATATCTACTATTAGATGTAAGAGGAACGAGGTTTTATGCCCGCGCTTTGCGACAGGTGCTTGAATTCGACGAATTGAGTCGGACGCCGCGTTTCTTGAAATCAACAAATTTAGTAGTGTGTTTTATATTGGGTCATTGAGGAGCCAGCAAAGCTATTTCTTTCGTAAAAATTTACAGATGATACAAAAGACACTGTTGATACAATAGTTAGCCAAAATTTCAAAGTTTAAAGTAGTTATAATTTACATCACCAATCAACCTTTCTATATAGGCATTGTATAGCAGATTTTGTTATATACTACGTCTTACCTGGGTGCATCGTGCATGCCATAAACCACAATTATTTAGTTAACTTGATTGCTTTTGCTTCTTAGGTTCATCACTTTGGTTTGCAAGATTACAAAAAGTTCAGAAAATTGAGGTATCAAGATGCCTATACATAAGAGATCAGATCTTCCTACCTAATGCTTTGAAAACTCCCCTTTTAGCAAATGCCTGGTGAGGATGTTTACTTTAAGTGTACATAGAAGATGTAATCAGTGGAAGTAATGGTGTAGGAGGAGCAGATGTTGCAAGATCATGTGTTGCATTTTTATTTGTGTAACAGGCGCTAATGTGAGTGGGAGGCTCTGTGTTGCAGCAAAAGTCGATGTAGCAGGTGTTAATGCAAGTGGTAGAGACACTGTTGCAGCAGAATTCAATGCAGTAGGCGTTGATGGAAGTGGCATAAATGTCGCTTGTAGCCTAAAGAACCTAGAGCTGGATAAACAGCATATGCGAACAACATGTTGTCATAATGCAAGTTGTTTCCTAAATCAAGGATTCCGGCATTGGCCTGAAACAGAACATAATCTAGCGACAAGTGGCATAAATGTCGCTTGTAGCCTAAAGAACCTAGAGCTGCATAAACAGCATATGCAAACAGCATGTTGTCATAATGCAAGTTGTTGCCTGAATCAAGGATTCCGGCATTCGGCTGAAACAGAACATAATCTAGCGACAAGTGGCATAAATGTCGCTTGTAGCCTAAAGAACCTAGAGCTGCATATACAACATATGCAAACAACATGTTGTCATAATGCAAGTTGTTGCCTGAATCAAGGATTCCGGCATTGGGCTGAAACAAAACATAATCTAGCGACACCTGTTTCAGATTACCTGACCATATATAGAATCATATTATCATACTCGTTGACACATTCAAATGACAATATTTTTCTACTTCCAATTTTTTTTCAGTCGACATATTGTACTATTTTATCTTCAACGGGTCATCATTTAAAATCTTCATTTCGTAATTAAGGTTCTAGTCACAGACTGTGAAGTAATTTTGAGTGAGTTGCTGCCTAAGTGATAGAACTATACCCACTTATTGAAAACAATTGAAGGTTGTGACATGCAGGTTCAAGCTTAGTGACAGACATGCGTGTGTTAAGGTAACAAAATAACTTCCACAAAATCCCGATAATAAAAGGGAAACAATATAGAAACTATGAAAAAGTTGATTCTTATAATAGGTTGTAAGGTAAGTTGCCTAGTAATGACTTCCACTTAAACCCAAAAGACCCTCATGATGAGAGTATGGATTTCAGTTTTTGCTAAGTGTTATTATAGACAACTATAAAAACTTACGTATTGTAACCTTCAAATTCATTTTTAACTACACATTGTTATTTTCTATATTATTATGGGGTGTATAGAATCCTATAGCAGGTCATGTGGCTATTGTAACATGTCAAATGGGTAAAAAAGATTAAGTGGGTCAATTGAGATAGAATTTGTCGAAAGTGAATTCAAATGCTAAAAATCTAAGAACACTGTTTATTTTTAGATAAAACTGATAACTTAAGTAATATTTTTATCGTAAATAACAGCCGGCTTGCATCTCGGCTAGATACTTTATCAATAAAGAAGCTTCTGAGATGAGAACATGAGCCAACAAATGTGGCCTGACTTTGGCAGTTGTATGGTTAAATATCTCGCATTTGATCCATTAGCAATTGACACGACTGCCCACACACAAAACTCCTAACAAGGCGGGCGCGAGTTCAGACGTTGAGGGAGGACTTCCAAAAGACCAACTGGAACATATATGTTAATATCATGTTAAATGTCATCAGAAAACAATAAACTCAGATTGTCCATAAAAATGAGACCATGAATATTTTTGTCTATGTCGACATTCACAGAAAGCGACGAATATTACCTCAACCGGTGCAGTCGTTTGGTCATTCTGTTCACGAACGTCTATATTCCACATGAATCTTGAAAATCATGGTGTAGAGTCTTCAGAAAAATACCTGGTCTAGCAAGTCAAATAGAGAGAATGCCAGTTCTTACTCGTCAAGTCGTCCGTTTTAGCAATTTCAGCACATTTTGCGTCCACAATGAAGGTTATCGGAGCTGCTGAAAGGTTTTTCGAAAGGTTTGCTTTAAAACCTCTGTAAAAGCCTTTTACACTCTCAAACCTGCAAAGGCCAATACCATTTGCCTAATAATTTAATATGATGGATACAAAATGTTTCATTACTATAGAGACGGAAGAAAATACCATACCTTGCGGCCAACGCCCCTAATTGGTCATCGTCATGCTTCCTTGTATCAATAAGCAATTCAGAATCCCTCACCAGCGCATTTGCCTCCAAATGACCCACAATTCCCAACAACCTCGCCTGCACATAACACTAATATCAGAAAGCATCCAACTTTTTTACATTAAACAAAATCTCAGTCATTTACTTTACTATTTCTAAATTTAAGAAACTAAATACTAAATGACATGGTTTTAAATGTTGAACAACACATGATGGGCGACCACTGTACACCTAAGACTATTTAGATTTCAAGCTGCTCACTTGCATATTGCAAAAAAATGTTGTTTCATAAACTCGCAAAGCTAAAAATTCTTCAAGATTCTGGTTGTAGGAACCCAAGTGACAATTTAAGCATATTATTAAAAGTCCATTTGCATATATGTTTTTATTTTAAAGAGTCACGCTCTTTCACTTTAATGGCCCTAAGCTAAGAAAAGGCTTAAATCATCGCTTCAATTCAGAAGATAGTGTAACCTGTGATGGAACCTTCAATACACGGCTACTTTTTTACTATCATGTCTAACCTTTAAGCACCTCATAATATTATGTGTCCCATCAATGGCACATTGCAAAGCCGCATCTCTGATCATATCTCATTAAGATGATAATTCAAACTTTATTGTTTAAGTGATTTTATGATGTACTCCACACTCTTCTAGACGAGATTTAAGGTGATAATTCAAACTTTATGGCATAGAAATCTGTTTCCTTCTTTGTTATATTGCTATTAAAAGGGGCTGACAATGATAATGCTATACAAATAATGAGATAAAACTTCACACCATAGTGACCAAATGAAACAAAACAATACTTGAAACAGGATGAACTGAGAAATGTGGCAAAGCTTCGGTTTTGTATTCCGTTCTCTAACACCGAGAGTTTTTTTGACCTGATCTTTAGCATCATACTTCTGACGAATACAACTTCGTCCAGCATAGACACTACGTATTAACATTTTCAAATACGGAGCATATTTTAACATATTAGATTGCTAAAAATGATACCTCTTTCTCGGCTGCCTCCACTATATCTGTAGTAGTAGAATCATGCCACATATTTATTACGGCTTCACCGCCACCAGTTGCCAAAATGTCTGTTAGACAAAACCCTGCAATCATAAGAAGCAACTTTCAATCTGTAATATATCCTTTGTATAAACTCAATGATCACGAAAATGACTTGGTTTTCTCAAAATAAAAGATTACC